>JAQIYI010001031.1:0-13812 GCA_034700265.1 Polyzonium germanicum
GTTTAGTATGAAAAACGGGACCCCCGCCCCTCACTACTGAAACCGGTTTGAGTTTCCAGACCTGTATGTAAGACCGTAGTTTGGATAAGGCTGAAATCCTATGAACGTGACCACGCAAAAAAACACAAACAGAACAACTCGAGCACATCTTCCCTTATCTCTCAGGAGCCCCTAAACGTAAAAAAGATGGCGCCCAACTTAAAATAATCTACTCTGATAAGTGATAAATGGTGAGCAAGGTGATCAAAATTAGGCTTTTTAGAGAAAACCATCCATTTGGCAGTGCACTCGATGTAAGCCGGAAATGAGCGTCGTCTGTTATGCAGACGCCATAAGTGTTAAGGAAAGAAGAGGTCATCATCTGCTAGCCGCCATTAACACGACGTTTAATGGCGACTGGCGTCGTGTTATACGATTGAGTGCCGCAGCGCTCTTAGCGGCGAAAAAGCGAAGCATTTTCCGAGCGAAGCGATGAAGAGGCTCGACGTAATGCAAAAAACTAACTGAAATAGGCTAGGCCTAAGCCTACTTTTCTGTAGACGAAAACATGAATGCGAATCCTGTAATAACATCGCCAAGTTGAAAGGTCAAAAGTGCTCGGAATAGGCCTAATTGATTGTGTTTGCTTAGGCACGCGTTTACATTATTTACGAGCTTGCACGCAACGGGGTCTGTTTTTCTAGAAGCAGCCAAGCCTAGCGAGTGCGTGAGTAGGCCTAGGCCTGTTCCAAAGGGGTCAGATGTCACAGATAGGACTAGAAAAAAATCAAACTTAAGCCTATTTTTGTTTCATTCCAGGATAACCCAGGCGATAGATTAACTTATGCAAATATTGAACGCGTTCATGACGAACCTGTTTGGCCCGATTGGCAGTAGGCCTATAGTCTAGCCCTATTTGATGAAAATTATCAATTGAATAATGAGAATAAACAGCTGTCATGGCCGGCCCATCAGGCTAGTCTAGCCCATGCCAGGCCTATGTTTTGCATCCGCTTTTTCCTCTTAAAAATGGCGCCCGTCGATGGGCCATACATGTGTAGCATTATCTTAGGCCTAATCCGTCAAGCCGATAGTACTGTTTGAACATGGTGAGCAAAAATATTTGCTGAATTTTAAGTGTTCCTGCTGAAGAGCAGTCATCAATTAGGCCCGATTCAAAATGCATTTCCACGTAGGCCTATATAAGTTGACAAAGTAATTTGGGGTTGGCCAGGCCTGCAGGCGTAGGAAGGGCCCGCACTGGAATTAAGCTTCACGTCATCCCCTCATGACGGCCATAAACAGCTCTAGCCGGAAACAATCACCAATCACCGCTACTGTCACGATTCCTCGAACACACTTAGCTTATCTCGAGCACACCCTGTACTACAGTGAACGCACGGGCCTACATTCTGGAATAAATGAATCATGTTAAGCGTTTGTGGCACACCTTGTAGGTACGCCTACTTCAAAGCTAAAACTAGAAGTTGGGGCTAAAACATGCCGCACAAAATAGCCAACCTGTTATATAGGCTACATAGCTTACATGTGGCTAAAGTTAGTTTGCATGGAGACTGAATTGAAATGGATTTCATGTTTTTGCTTTTGCTGCAAGCGGAGATTTAAAATGCATTTCAATGCAGACTCTCTATGCAAACTAACTTTAGCCACATGTGAGCAGTGTAAGGCCTAAATAAAACCACCTTGGCGCATATCTTTGCTCAAAGAATGCATGTTTTAGCTTTTATACTGTGAACGCGCCGCAGACCAACGAGGTGCGCGCGCTAGGTCTACTCGTAACTCGCCTAGTTGTGAAGCTGGTTTCACATATGGGCGAATTTTGCCGCGAATTCGGCGGAAATTCGCGCTAGAATTCGCCCGTGTGAAACCAGCTTATGCCTAATCCAATTATAAAAATAGCCCTGAAGTAAATTGTAATTAGGCCTGTTTCATTTTGTTGAACAGTGCGAGCATTGTTAACGCTTGATTTAGATCAAGGTGTGTTTATGGCGCTCACCTTTAGACGGCGACGACGCCTGCTGCGAAAACTGGACGCAGATCGCGAGTCCGACGAAAAGCAAGACGAGACGGCGGCGCAGATGCGACGCCATTCCGTCGCTCGAGTGTGATTTCACGCTCGCTCCTGCGGCAGTCAATTAGATGCCCGTAGTTAATCGCGATCAACTGATCTAGATCAGCGCGGACCGTAATCCCAGTCGCACTGCCAACACTTGCGTTGTTGTTGTTCCGATGTGGAAATAAACAAACAACGATAAGAAAAAGGACGCGGCTTGTGTTCTCCGTTCCTCGCAAATGGAACGTCGTTTGAATTTTTAAATTTTCCCAACGCTGGCGCGCACAGGTGATGCGCACATTGCGCTCTCGCACGGAGCCGAACAGCGAATGCGTTGCCTGGGGAGCGCTACGCCAACAGACGGCCGGAGAAAGCGCGCGAAGCGGCGGGCGTTCTCGCTCCGCAGGTCGTCTTCAATTTCAATTCTTTGTTTGATCGATCGACGCTCGCTCGGAACGTTCTATTTCGGGCGCACGGTAGCCGCCGAGCGTCTCCATTGGAGACTAGGCTAGTAGCGCATGTAACACTACTTGAGTCCGAGCGAGTCCCCTCCCCCTAACCTCTAAAGAATAAGAAATGTTTTGCGTAAAATGAGAAACTTTTTCTCTTTCTCTTGCATATCTTAGCTTACCATACATCCTCTCGCTATTCAATTCAGTTCAACTCAGTACACCTGCATTCAGCCCACATGAGGCCATTTGGCACGGGGTTCTCCCCCTGCCTTTTTGCACTTGCAATTTTTATTCTTCCCTAGGGTCTAATTAAGTGACAATTGATACAATTAAGGGGAAATTCAAATTGTAAGCAATAGAATCTAAAAAGAACCTACTTAAAATAATTAAAACCAAATATAGGCCTAAGCTTAATACAATTATGGCATTGAACGCCTAAAACCAAAACACGTCAAGCTAAGATACGTTTTGGCACATGTTACATTTTATACGTGCAAATGGCGCCATCAAACACGTCACACATGGACGCCGCCATCTTGATTTCAGCGGACCGTCGCACGCGGTTTTATTCCATTCAGGTTTATATCATTGAAGGCGAATGACGTGTGTGTCACGCGAGACGCCAGAGAGTGTCATGTGGCGCATCTCGATGAGGCACATGACTAGTTTACAGGAAGTGATGATCCGCTATTTTCTTTTTTCAGATACTCAAAATGTGCATTTAGAATGGCGGTGAGAAAGAAAGCCAAAACGACTCAAAATATTTTCTTTACTAATAAAGTGATCGGGCAAAAGCTAAAACTGACAAAAAGAACTCCCCTTTAAAGAACTGAAAGTGATTTACTTGACGCGTTCTTACGCTTATTTAGCCCTGAACTTCAAACACCATGTAGGCCTAATTGTTTTCGGCTTCGCCTTTTCGCCGCTAGGAGCGCTGCGGTGCTCAATGTTAAATCACAGCGCTGTTTCCCTTTCATGGCACGTGCTCAAAATGTTAGCTCAATGCGAGTGTTTCCCTTGCAAGGTGCCGGCTAGCAGACGAAGCTCACTTCCGGTTTACATGGTGTATACGGAAACGTGATTACGCATAAATTCAAATAAACATAAGCTAACGAGCTAAAGTCAGGCGGAATGATGATCGTTGTTCCTGCCTTCAGGCCTACTGTAGGCCTACCTGATCGAAGGCTCCTTTTCAATTGCGCGATGACGTCAGCCATTGTGCTGACAAAATCGCAGGACTTGACGTGGGCGGCCGATCTTTTTCATCAGGCTGGCAATGGAAACAAGGACATTTAAAAGAATGCCATGTTAAGCCTTTCGTCGTGAAACCTAAGTGAGAGGGCATGTGGCTTAAGCCTGGTAGATCGGAGGGCGCAGAGACGCCCGCCAACAAGGCGACTTGTGCAAACCGTACTTATTTTGCAAAAAAACACAAATATTTTATGCACGTGCGCTATATCGACAATGGAATTGAATGGAAAATCTCACGCGAAAAACGCGCCTTGAGTAGAGTAAGACAAGCTCAAGTCTGTTTTTGCTGATTCGGCCCTTTGTAGGTGTGATAGTTAGGCCTAATACAAGTATTAATAAGGTTAACTTAGCAGGCTTACCGGCGGAATTTCTCCACGCGCTTTGAAATGTTGAATTCCATTTCGAACTGTGTGCGGAGAACTTGCAGAGGAATCCAAGATGGCTGCTTCCCGACTACTTCAAACGCGAATCACGACTTAAATCTTGACATGACGGGTAAAGATAGTCAACAAAACAAGCTCACTTTGTGTGCGCACAATACTGAGAACAGGCTTAATTGCTTGGTCCAAAAATACGCGTGAATAATTAGGCTTAAAAGCGTTTGACCTCATTTCAAACCGGAGCAGAGGAGAGCGTGAAGTTGTCAACAACAAGTGTGTTTTCTTCTTCTTCTATTTCTTGCACATTTTGCATTTCCGCGACAATCAGGCTCACATGTGCGTGAATCAAACAACACTGCGTCAATTGGATAACAGGGAAACCAGCTGCGCAATCGAACGGACATAAATACTCGAGGGGATGGCAGGCGGGGATCGAACCGACGACAGCGAGCAGGCTTACAAATTGGCAAGGCTGAGCCATGGTGGAAGGAGAAGCTCCGAGTGGGACGTCCGTTAGAAGGAGCGCCGCGCGATCTTCGAATGCCTCGATATGGTGCTGAGCACCGGAAGGTGGCGCCAGCTGGTGACCAACGCGCAAACTCAATTAAGCCTATATTTGAGAGGCGCGCGCGCAATTCAAATGCTCGTCCATGACACGAACAACCTTTCCCAATTATTCCTGACTCGTTTTACGACCTTTCAAACTTAAGCTGGTTTTTATCGCCTAGTTTTGAACGATGTATTCCTGTGCGCTTAATCCAAAAATCAAAATTAACAGGGAAACAAATTAAAAATATGACTAAATACAGGAAAAATTGCTGAAGGCTAGCATTGATTGTGGTCATCATGACATGTCCGTGTGTTTCTTGGGCAGTGTGTAACTAGCCTAACTTAACCAAATAGGGCTATAACTGATGATTGGGAGCGATGTACCGGTACTACCTTTGGCCCACGGCTTTTTAACTGGAAAACTTCCCGGTTTACATGGTGCATTTATACCTGCACCGCATAAATGAGCGCTCGTCTAAGTGCTAGCCGCCATTAAAGGGAAATTTCGTCGTTGACGCAATTCTAGATTTTGAGCCGGAGAAAAATGGCGTCGTCATGTAGAAACATGGAGCGCGGCGGCGCTTCAGAGTATAACGGCTGAAATACATGTATGTACGTTCTGACGTCACGCCTCCACGTGCGCATAATTATTGAGGCGAATCCACAAGTGGTTTATTGAACACCCTGTATTTATGTACAAAGTGGATTATAATAATGATAATACAGGGTGCTTCGAAAGCGAGTGACGAATTACTGTTCACTCCAGGGCTGCGAGAATAAGAAATAGGCTTAATCGGTGTATTTATGGGACAGAGTATATACAGGGTGGTTGATTGCGCCAAGAATAGTTCGTTAATCAGGAGAAACTGTTGACGTAATCGAAGAACCAGTTCTCACCGCACGTCGATCGCTGCGAATTGCTCAGTTCGAGGTGGTCGAGTCCGCAGGCGAGTCCGGCATCGTTCATGCGAGCCCACATCCGCTCCATGTCCATGGCCGTCATGTGGTGCGCCGTGACGGCGTAGTGAAACACGCAAGCCTGCAACGGCCTCAGCCGCCAGGACGACGAGAAGCCTGGATGGTTGACGAACGTTATCTTGGCGCTGTCCGGCAGCATGCCCGTCACGTACACGTCCTCCAGGAAGAGGAATTTAGTGCGAAAGGCGGCCGAGTAGAGCTTTTAAGTTTTAAAATTGATTTTAAAAGTTAATTGACTATTTTTCTTCAATGGGTGACAAAGGATATTTAAATTCAAGTTGAACCGAGCCACGGGGAGCATGGAATATCGTGCAACGCACCTTGGCTGCCAGACGGCCGGACATCACGTAGCCCGAGCCGGACAGATAGTGCGGGAAGAAGGTCTCCGCCATCATGGATGGCGGCACGTAGAATTTATCGTAGATGTTGCGCACGACGCGGCCATGGCAGATAACGCTGCCCACCATCAGGTCGTTGGACGCCTCGGGTCTGGGAGGAAGTTCCGTCAGCGTCTCGACGAGTCGCGGAACGTTCACGAAAGTGTCGTCATCCGTCTTCATGAGGAAGTCCACGGATCGGCCGCCATTGCTGGCGTCCAGCCATGACGTCACCCACTTGAGCATCATGACTGCCTTGATGGTCAGGTTGTCGTACGCGTCCACGAAGTCCTGCTGCACGATGTCGTTGTACTGGCGACTCTCGGTCGCCACTCCACTCTCGCCACTGGCGCCCTCCACGTCGACGCCCAGCAGAAAGACGACCTTGACGCCAAGCTGGTCACCGTGGCCTGATGGCCGCACCGGACGCTCTTCCTGGCCGTATGGCAGCGGGATGGGCCGGGCAGCCAGGGCGCGAGGACTGGCCCACGTCCGGCGGATGGTCCTACGGCGCTCGTAGTTCCGCGTGGACGAGAAGACGACGACCAATAGGAAGAGGTTTCCGTCCATCTGCGAAAAGGTTGCAAGGTAAGAGCATGTGTCCAGTTGGCGCATCAGGCCAATTGCATTCAATTTGTGTATTTTTTTACTTTTGGCCATACGCGTGGCGCCATGCAAGGGCAATTTTGCCCCTGTATACAGGGCCCTTTAGGGTCCTGTTGCCCCCCCGCGCCCCGCAAATATCCGACGTGAGAAATTGACTTTGTTGGCACATTCTAGGCCTCTCGCAACCAAACCAGGCCATCAACGTCAAATTGGCCATGTACATGCCGCTAGATTATAGGAGTCAGGCCGCCCAGCCCACTAGCTTTCTGATTAATTAATTATGCCGTTGTCGATTGACTCGAGGACTTTTTAGGCGATTTTTGGCAAGCTGCACGCCAACTCAACTGAAAATATTGATCAGCTACAGTGAATCGATACGCTCCACGCATCGATTTCAATATTTCACACAAATTTCTTTATTTTTATCCACAGATCATATCTTGAAAGTATTCTTCAAATGGTTTCCAATTTACAAAATTCATTCTCCAAATTTGCCACATTTCCTTAACTTTCTCAAAATGTCCTTACAATTTTCTAAATTTCCATTTATTTCATTTAAATTGTTACTACAATTTTCAAATGTTTCTTCAAATTTTCAGGTTTTTTAGTTTTCTTAAAATTGTGACTAAAATCTTTGCATTTATTTATTTGAAATGAGTCGAGTGACATTTGGTAAAATTGTTGAAAAGGTCCAAAATTCGACTCAAATTTAAAGGTAATTGGTTCGAAATTTCAGGATTTGACAAATGTTTGCACTCATAATTCAGTAATTAATAAAAAAAATAATTATGTAAATAATTGAAATAAATCGAACAAAAAATAAAATGGTTAAATTTGAAAATATCAAGAAATTGTAAGATCTTAAATAAAAATGTCAAAAGTTCATTTACCCGGCATGTAAAATATTTATAAATCCAGTGTTAACTTCGGAATCATGTATTAAAAGACGTATTCAGAGAAAAGCTAAAACGTGAATTTGTGCAGCTAAGATACGCCCAAACGTATCTCAGTTTGGCGGTTTTTATTTTACGCGCGTGATTCCCCACTAAAAGCTAAGATATAGGCCTACACCAATGTAAGCCATCATTCAAGATAAAAAGTTTGGATCATGCTTTAGGCTGCAAATATTTTTGCTCCAGGTTCTAGTTTTAGCGTTAGATGTAAACGTGAGACAATGGGTCCGTACCTTTGTCGGTTGGATCAAAGTTGAGTTGACGCCTGGTTTGATGACCGCTTTGAGGTCCACTTCCGGTCTCATGGTGACCTCCGGTCGAAGCCACCAGAGCAGCGGCAGTTGGACGGACAGAGTGAGCGTCACAATGACGACGACGGTCAGCGGACGACACGGTGACGGCCCTGTCTTTGTCCTGGTGTTACAGCCACTCCCAGTATTGCTGCTGCTGCTGCTGCTCTTTATCCACAGCTTGGTTACCGGAAGTTCCAACTCGTCGAACGACTCCATGTCGACTAACAACAACCCTCGTCATGTCCACAGAGGTTCGTCGTTGGCATTGTGAGTCACTTGTCCACCTCATGGCGCAATAGGCGCCGACGGCCTGCTATGCATTTTGCCCGAAAACGATGATGATGTCACAACAGCCAGAACTTTGCACTCACACCGCCAGTTTGTGATTACAACAGAAGTGAACCGGAAGTTGACGCGCCCTGCTGCTCTTCTGTTTATAGCCTTTGTCTTTGTCAGCAAAAGGCTAATCTTATCGTGCAGGTAGCACATTAAATAGGCCTAACGCTTAGGCCTAATGTCGCGCAAGCCCCATTCGCAAACATTGCAACAATTCAACAGCAAAGTCAACAAAGACAAGCAAACAACAGCAGCGCTCTCTCGACTGCTTGCGGACTTTCAAGTCCGCCGCATCGGACTCGGACTGGCTGGGATGATCTTGTCGTCCTGTCGGCAGCTACCGGTATTTCTTTTTATTGATTTCACCCTGGCTAGAAGAAGGCGAGCCATTTGGCGTTACAGCTGCGCCTTGGCTCCTGCACTTGTTGTTGTTGTTTATGTTCCTGAAATATTCCTCAGTCATCGGGCGGAGCCCAAGTGACGTCAGACATGAAGTACTCTCTAATTGACTAAAAGTTGGCCGCACAAAAATGGTTCTATCTGCTTTTTATTCTTTGGCAGATGAGGTGGCTAAAAATGGCCAAAAGTGATTTTGCCCACCTTTTACAATATTATTCATTTGTTTAATTTGTACTTAGTTAATCTGCATAATTATTGATTTGTTTAATTTTAACTAGCTTTTCTTATTTGGCCGGTGGTGGCTAGAAGTGGCTCAAAGTGGATAAAAGTGGTTTTAACCACTTTTGGCCACATTATACAATTTTATGTATATTTCTTTATTTTTACTTTGACTTTTTCATTATACAGTTAAATGAATTAAATGAGTTCAAATGATAATTAATTAGTTTTTAAAAACTAAAAACATTAAAACGTGGCCTAAAGTGACTCCGTAAAAATGTCAATCGCTAAAATGGCAGCCAAAAGTGGTTTAATTTTTATCGTCTTTAATGATTTATGTGGCTAAAAGTCTGGCTTTTAGTCAGCAGAGCCACTTCGGACTCGCTGGCCAAAACGGGTTTTAGCCGGCCAAAATAGAATGCAGGCACACTTGCCTAGCACTATCATTAGGCCCAATAAGAAAAATTATGAAAAAGTTACAGAGTGTGGAGCATAAAATTGGCCCACCAGTGCGGGAACAACAATAGAGCTGACGAAAACAAAAGCAAAAACACAATGAACATATAGGTTTAGGCCTATTCAGTTTTATCGCGAGCACTATGGCCGATTGCCTCAGGGTACCGCCTTGGTCCAAACAGATTAATGATATTAATCCAATTTATGCACAGTTTTCAATCAAGCTAATCATTCTAAAGGCGGGTTCACCGCAGGCGAGCTGAAAACTGAAGCGGAAACCGAAACCAAATTCCGTTTTAGAACATTCAGTTTCAGTTTATGGTTTTCAGCTTCGGTTCACTCCACCGCTCATGAGGTTTGCGGCGGAAAATAAATTTCGGTTCAACATTGCTATGGTGAGAGTTTAAGAAATCGGCGTTGACATCGATGTTTCCCCGGCTAAAATATATCGATATTCAGAATTATCCTCACTTCTCATTGGCCGATAGACGTCACGTGTGAATTGCGTCATGAACGGAATTTTGCTCAGATGCGGACAAAGATTCGATCTTGAGATAGTCACAGACTGAAAGCAAAAGCTGTTTCCGGTTCAAATAATCGCTTTCTGGTTAAGGAATTTCGGTTTCAGCTTGTGCCTGTGAACGGTGAAACGTGGTTTCGGCTCGCCTCGATCTGAACCCGCCTTCATGCTTTGTCTACTTCCGGCTCTATTCTTGTCTCGTAGACGAATCAGTGCCATGAGTGATTGCCGACCTCAATTTCTTCATGTCAATCAGTTCATAACTAATGAGCAAGGCCTACTAATATGCTAACTTATTAACTAGTGATAACTGGATTGGAGGACACTGTGGTTCCTCAAAATTCACAGAAAATAGTTTCAAGGTAGGCTAGCGAAAATTATTTTTTTATTAAAACCAATTTGTGACAATTTAATAAATGAAAAATAAAATACTAAAGATTATCGTCTTGGGCCAATTAAGTTTTAATATACGCATGTAACGTAGGCCCACTTTTATCAAGAACTGGGCGTAGTTCTTATTAATTTCTCAAGTGGCACTGTTATTTTGGCTCACCCTGTCTATGCGATTTTTTTATTTGTATTATTTTTTTTGCAATTTTCAAATTCTATGCCTAGGTAAGGCTACACTTGAGGATGTCCTTTCACATTGCGTTTCATTATTGCCATTTTTTACTTGTCACGCTTGGGCAGGGTGGGAGAGGGCAGCGGCTTGTCATCTGTGCCCACAGAGCCCCTTGATGCCATTACTCTGCGGGACGTCGTCGTTTGACAGAGATGGGGCGGCGCTGCTGTTCTCAGGTGCATATCTGCCCGGCCAACAAAGGGCTTTCATGCTAATCCTGAAATGTTTTTCTTTGTGGCGCTTCCTCAGGATTGCCTCAAAGTGCACGCTTTGTTTCCAATCGTTTGTATGGCAGACAAGGAGCGCCATTTTGGCGGAAACCCACAAAGCAAATGCGAGGGACCTCTGCGTAGGCTACGATGCACATCTGCATCGTTTCTCCCATGTCACGATTGTTCCCATGGGCCTATTGTGGGCGCGGTCGAGTTGGACCTCATCAGGAGACAGGAGTTGAGGACGCATCCTGGGGTCCCTCTAATGTTTTTATGTTTTTCTTTCCAAGGAAGAGAAAAATACGCACTGCTGGCTGTAATCCTGAAATCCTGAATCAAGACAAATTGCAGAGACTACTTACTGAGTACGCCTAAAATAAAAGCAGCCAAGCTTACAAGATACGCTTTGAGGCATCTTTGCTCGACAACTTCATCTTTTAGCTTCCACCGTGAACATTAGGCCTAATCCTCGACCAATATTACGTCATTAGCATTTCGATAAACGTCACATTGACAAAATCGCTACCTGCGATTTTCGCAATAAACGCAAATCGCAAGCTTAATTAGTAGACTTGTGAATGCGATTTATGCAAACGAAAACACGAAAACTGGCTTTGTATGTTCGCCGGCTGCGACTATTGATTGACCAATTATAGCCTACATACATGTACATGATGTGCAATGAAAATCGTTGGAGGCGCTTTCAGACGCTGCCATTTCGGCTTCAAAGGTGCAAATCGATCGAAGCGATCGATATTTCTCGGCCTACTTTGCACGCTTACTTTTATCGATCCACCACCCGCAGTGTTTCACGAACAAAGTTCTGTTTGTTTGTTTATTCGCCTTAATCAATCATTTAGTAGTTTACAATATGTCAGACATGCTGGCCTGGGCTCAAAAAATCGCGCACTTTTTCTTTTATCGTTCGTTCAACTGGGCCTAATGTTCTCGAGAGGCACAGCACAAAAAAAGCCACCTTTACTCTTTAGTTTTGCATTTAATGTGGTAACCATTAAGCACTAAAAGCATAACTTGTATTAAAAGCATAAGAAATATTTAAAACATGATTTAAAGCTCTAAAAGCATAAAAACATTAGTCATTAAAGCATTAAAAGCGTCAAAAAAACTAAAGCATAAAACCATAAGAAGCATACAGCATTAAAAAGCATAAGAACAAACAATAAAAGCACTAGGCGCTAAAGGTATAAAACCATTCAAATAATAAAATACATAAAAAGCATTAGGCCTAAATGTAGGCCTATTTAACAAAAGCAGAAAAGCATAAAATATACTCGATTTATCTAAGTAGGAAAAATAAAGGAAATAAAATTGATTTAAAAAGCTCAACCAAGAGAATATTTTGACAAATAAAAAAATTATTTTAAAAAAACTATTTAGGCCTAATAAGAAAAGTACTAAAAAAAACACATTTTAAAGCACAAAATTGTAAGTTTGGCTAAAAAGTTGGCCCAAAAATAGTTGAGCGCCACTATTAGTTTCCCAGTGAGAATTCACCTCTTTCCTCCTCGCTTTAATAATTGCTATTTCCACTTCCGGTTTCACTTTCAACTTTTCTATTTTTAATTTTCTCGAACATGTGTAATTGTACATGAATGTAGTCCTAAAGAAGCAGACATTTGAATTTTAAATTCGAAATTTATTTGACTGCGGGCGAGTGAATCGCATGCGACTCCACCCTGTCGACTTGTCTCCACACATATGAATATTTGGACGGGCGCCGGACTGATTTACGACTTTTAATTCGCCGCCATTTTTTTATTTGGCGCGAATCTCTGGCAGCAGGTGGTTTTCCTATTAACTAATACAAGAGCTTGCGTGATAGGCCTGCTAAGCATATTTATGGACGCGGTCGTTGACCGCAGCCCGGACCCGAAACTAGGCCTATCAAGGGTTCTCCAGGGTAATTGTCCGAAATTGTCCCAAGTCCTTTGTTTTTACTCTTCCGGGCAGCGTGGCAATAACATTTGATTTAATTGTGAAGAAACGCCAACACGAATGTTATTGTCCGAGCGAGCGAGGACAATTAAATCAAAGAGGGCAAATAACAGACTGCCAACAACATGTGGGAGTATGGAGCGTTCACACTTGCCAGCAAAAGACAAAACATGCATTTGTTGAGCTAAGATTGGCCATCACGTATTTTGGCTCAGGCCTATGGCTGATTTTACTTTACGCGCGTTCACACTTTGAAAGCTAAGATATTTGTCTCGATGCGAGCTAAGATACGCTCGAGTCGAGATTTTTTATTCAGGTTGTATTTTCAGCTTTGACTGTTCAGAGCGCGCCATATGCAGCCAAGCTATAGTCGATACACTGTTCGGCGCATCTCTCCTCAACAAATGCGTGTTTTAGCTTTGGCTGTGAATTAGGCCTAATCTTTTTGTTTTTGTTTACATCTTTGATCTAAAG
The DNA here is from genome assembly GCA_034700265.1 of Polyzonium germanicum. Lineage (NCBI taxonomy): Eukaryota > Metazoa > Arthropoda > Diplopoda > Polyzoniida > Polyzoniidae > Polyzonium > Polyzonium germanicum. The sequence goes on from JAQIYI010001031.1 coordinate 13,087, forward strand.
GGCAGAACCCGTTTGAGGGTGGATGCTCAGTGTGTGATTGTGGCTGTGTCGCTGACCGCGCTCATATTAGGTGCGATTAGGCCTGTGTGTAATTGTGCACTTTAGGCCTAATGCTTAAATATATGTTCCCCTCGCACTTGAGTGACACTCAAAAGTTCGAAACCCTTTTTCGTTGCTCGTAGACCTGAGGTTTTCAATTTACGTAATTTCGCAGGGCGGCAACGCGAAATTGCGTTTAGGCCTATGACATATAACAACAAGTTGTTATAAGTTAAATGCCTGCTTGTACAATTGTAGAATAGGCCTAGGCCTACCTCTATCGCCTAGGCCTGCAGGTCGCTCGTAGCCGATGGTTCGTTACTCCGTTGGCGACGCGTGTGTGATTTATGGCCGGAGGAGGAAGAAAACAATTTGGGAACCAAGTAACAAAGGAGTGACCTTTGAAGGTGAAAGGTGGAAGGCGTCGTCTGCTAGTCTGTGTCGCAGGTTAAATGCGCACTCGGAAGTCAAAGGCTAAGTGTTTCGCTCGCTAGACCAATCATGGACCAATTAAGCGGGTTCCGTTCATGCAGAACTGGGAAATCAGGCCACTCAGACGAACGCGGTGTCCAAAAATACTCAACAAAGCTGACTGTTAACTCAATGTCTTAAAGCCCATTCGCACTATCCAACTAGTCCGTCGTACGACGTCGTACGACGGACTAGTTGGATAGTGCGAATGGGCTT
>JAQIYI010001032.1:0-13811 GCA_034700265.1 Polyzonium germanicum
TTTACTATATGGAACAGAAATATGAGTTGGAGAATATGAAATTTAATAATTATTGTTTATAAAACCACCCTAATGTTTGTCGAAATCAGTGGTTCCAAATATTAAGAAATATTCGCCATTTTGGCCTCGCAGCTCATGCGTGAATGGAGGGACGTGCGTCGACGGCCCCAACAACTTCACCTGCAACTGCGCTCCGGGCTACACGGGCTCCAATTGCCAGTTTCACATCAACGAGTGCGACGCGCTGCCGTGCCAGCACAACGGCACCTGCGTGGACCACGTGGGTTACTTCGAGTGCCATTGCCCCTACGGCTACAAGGGCGACAGATGCGAGGTCAGTTTCAAAACTAAAGTAAAATACCGCAACTGGGCTAGTAGCGTGTCGACACTAGTAAAGTCCGAGCGAGAGTAGCACAAAAATTCCGAGGAACGTAAATGCGCGTGCCATTCGGGTCTGCTCAAGCTGGCTCTTCGCTCGCTCGGACAACTAGTTTTCCTTTCTCAAGACTGACTCAAGTCTCACTCAATAGTCCAGCCCGTGAAGACACTTAAATTCAAATTTGAATTATACAAATCAAATGCACCTCAAATCGAAATTCAAGTGCTCTGCTTGAGTCAGACTTTTGTCATGTTTAAATTGTCTTCTTTGTTAAAAATAAAAAAGACGAAGTCAAGCTCGAGTCTCACTCAATTTTTATTTTATTTTGGCATCCTTATTGCTAAAATAAAATAAAAATTGAGTGAGACTTGAGCTTAACTTTGATGAAGTGAGTGTCGAGTAACGCCCTGCTCTGTTTTCCGATTGGTCGCGCAGTCGTTCATCGACTGGTGCAGCCTGAACCCGTGCACCAACGGCGGCACTTGCAAGCAGAGCAAGAACACGTACCGCTGTACGTGCGCGCTGGGCTGGTCGGGTCGCTACTGCGACGTGAGCATGGTGTCGTGCGGCGACGCGGCCAAGCAGAAGAACGTGGCCGTGGGCGAGCTGTGCCAGCACGGCGGCCACTGCGAGAACACGACCAACAGCCACCGGTGCCAGTGCCCGGACGGCTACGACGGCTCGTACTGCCAGAAGGAGGTGAACGAGTGCGACTCGTCGCCGTGCCAGAACGGCGCGACGTGCAACGACATGGTGGGCCACTACAGCTGCGACTGCCTGCCCGGCTTCCAGGGCGCCAACTGCGAGGTGAACGTCAACGACTGCGACCCGAACCCGTGCAGCAACGGCGGCACATGCCACGACCTCATCAACAAGTTCATGTGCTCGTGTCCGCACGGCACCGAGGGCATCCTCTGCGAGTACAACAAGAACGACTGCTTCGAGGGCGCCTGCCACCATGGCGGCACCTGCGTCGACAAGGTCGGCCGCTTCGAGTGCAAGTGCCCGCCCGGCTTCGTCGGGCCGCGCTGCGAGGGCGACATCAACGAGTGCCTGTCCGACCCGTGCCACGGCCACGGCACGCAGGACTGCATCCAGCTGGTCAACAACTACCGCTGCAACTGCAAGGCGGGCTTCATGGGTCGGCACTGCGAGATCAAGGTCGACTTCTGTCAGTCCGGTCCGTGCAGGAACGGCGGCGTCTGTCGAAACGCTCTGGATGGCCAATTCACTTGTCAATGTCCAGAGGTGCTTTTTTCCCTCCATTTTAAATCCATTTATATCGAGAGTTTAAAATCTGAGTTTATTTATGAATATTGAATTATTTTGCGCAGGGATTCTTTGGCACAAAGTGCGAATCGTCCAACACTGATTGCAGAAGCAATCCATGCAAGAACGGAGGAACTTGCAAGCCCAAAGATCGTGGCTATTCTTGCGACTGTCCTCGAGGAACCTCCGGTGCTGACTGCGAGACGGACGTGATCGACGAATGCCGCACTTCGCCGTGTCTCAACGGTGGCGTTTGCGTCAACAAAATCGGTCAGTTCAGACTCTCAGCTTGGGCGTCCAACTCAAGTTCAAGACTTTAGTTGGTTTTCATCACAATTAAATCGTCCATTATGCTCGTTGAAATCCTTCTCCCAGGCAAATTCGAGTGCAGGTGTCAGCCGTCCTGGAGTGGACCGCGCTGCCAGAACTATACCAGCAACTCTGGCCAACGTCTGCCGCACCTCAACAACAACAATAATAATAATGGCGGCGGCGCTCAGCCGCCGCCTCCGCCACCACCGTTCCCCGTGACCACCGAGTACTCGGTGGAGAAGGAGAAGCACAAGTGCCAGCAGCACGGCTGCGCCGAGCGGTCCGGCAACCGGCGCTGCGACGAAGAGTGCAACACGCCGGCGTGCCACTTCGACGGCGGCGACTGCTCGCTCGGCATCAACCCGTGGATGAACTGCACGACCAAGATCAAGTGCTGGGAGGTGTTTCGCAACGGCGAGTGCAACCCCGAGTGCAACACCGTCGACTGTCTGTACGACGGCTTCGACTGCTACAACGATGCCAAGCGTTGCAAGTAAGTGGCGCACTTGACTAACCGCACAATGATCCAATTTGGCAAAAGAAAAACGGGAAAATCGTCAACGTACGTGGTTGACCTTTGGTATTAAAGTCACGTTCGTTTTCCTTCCAATCCAGTCCCATCTACGACTCGTACTGTTCGAACCACTACGCCAATGGCCACTGCGATTCCGGCTGCAACAACGAAGGCTGCAACTGGGACGGTCTGGACTGCGAGTCGGGGCCGCCCAAGTACGCGGACGGAGCCATGTTCTTCACGGTGCTCGTCGAGCCGGACGAGCTGAGCAAAGGCCTGGTCGAGTTCCTCAGAGGCGTCGGCCACGATCTTCGGACCAACGTGCGCGTCAAGACCAACGAGCTGGGCGAGCCGCTCATCACGGCCTGGAGCTCGCAGTCCAACGGCGCCGTCATCTACGGGTCCAAGATCGTTCTGGAAATCGACAATCGAATGTGCGAGAAGATGCCCAACGTCGAGTGCTTTCCCACTGCGCACAGTGTGAGTTTCCCATTTGCTTCCTCGCCAAAACGTGGCCAAATTGCCATCATCCAAAGTCCAGCTCGAGTCAAGACTTGGCTAAAGTTCGTTTATATTTCTCGCTCTTTCAGGCCGCTCAGTTCCTGGGCGCTTCGGCCACGAAGAACGCGCTCACTTCCGGCTTTCCGATCCACAGCGTGGACAGCACCCCCGAATATCCGTCGCACAGCGGAGACGACAACGCCTACACAAACATGGCGTTCTTCGTCTCGGGCGTCATCAGCGTCCTGATAATCTTTATCGTCATAGGCGTGCTGGTCACCAATCAACGCAAGAAGTCCAGAGGCATCACCTGGTTCCCGGAAGGATTTCTGCGCGCCAGCAACGACCAACAACGACACTCTCATCGCCGTGGACCGGACGGCCAAGAGATGAGGTGAGACACGCTTTCCCACAATAGCTTTTGGCCGGTTTGAGAACAAAATCAGCGTAGTTCCAGAAAATTAATTTCACGTTATTTGATCCAGAAATATGCACAAGTCAAGTCATCGGTTGGATTTGGACGCCAACGACAACAGCACGATGCCGCCGGACGACATCCAATGGAGCGAGGATGAGTGCGAGCATCCGCCGCCACTCAAGCGCATGAAGTCGAACATGCAGCACGACAGAGAGGCGAGCTACAGCGACCACACGACCGTCAGCGACTTCGACGACACCGACCCGCGTCCGTGGACGCAGCAGCATCTGGAGGCGGCCGACATCCGCCATCCGGACATTCTGGCACTGACGCCGCCGCAGGGAGACGGCGACCTCGACCCGTGCGGAGTGGACGTCGACGTCCGCGGTCCGGACGGATTCACGCCTCTCATGCTGGCCTCGTTTCGCGGAGGTGGGTTGGACACGGGCGAGGACGGCGAGGAGGACGACGGATCGACCGCGGTCATTCAGGACCTCCTCATGCAAGGCGCCAACATTTCGGCCACGACAGATCGGACTGGTCAGTTTACTTGTCCTTTATTCCTCTGTCCTTCCATTTTTGACGTAGGTGTCGGAACTATAATCTCTTCCTCGTTGTTCGTGTTGTTCAGGCGAGACTTCTCTCCATCTGGCTGCGAGGTACGCCCGAGCAGACGCTGCCAAGCGGCTGCTGGACGCCGGCGCCGACGCCAACGCTCAGGACAACACGGGCAGAAGTCCGCTGCACGCGGCAGTGGCCGCCGACGCTCAAGGAGTCTTCCAGATCCTGCTCAGAAATCGAGCCACCAACCTGAACGCGAGAATGCACGACGGAACGACGCCACTCGTGCTCGCTGCCCGACTGGCCATCGAAGGCATGGTCGAAGACCTGATCAACGCCGAAGCTGATGTCAATTCAGCTGACGATCACGGTGAGAGCTTATTTGCATCCAAAGAATGTTTTTTAATTCTTCTTCTTGTGCTTAGATTTTGAAAAGAACTACCTTTCGAAATATAAACTTGTTCAGTTTTGAAAATTTATTACTTATTTTGAAAAATATCAAGTTTGTAGTTTTGTAAAATTCATTTTATGTCCTTCAAGTCCTTGTCAAATCATGTTAGGTTCTTAGAAAATTGATTTGATCCATTTGAAAAAATTGCCATTTTTTGAAAAATTATCTTCCTATTTTAGACGTTGCATTTGCCTTCTTTTGCAGCATTTATCTTGTTGCTTTGTAGAATATTATCTTTTGCTTTTGCAGAATTATCTTCTTTTGCAAAACTATATTCGTACTTTTGGACGCAGTAGTTTGTCAAGTTTGTTGCTCATTGTTTCGCATTTTGATTTTTCTTCGTCCAACAACCCGCAGGCAAAACAGCCTTGCATTGGGCAGCGGCCGTCAACAACGTGGACGCCGTTCGAGTTCTGCTCAACCACTCGGCCAACCGAGACGCTCAGGACAACAAAGAGGAGACGCCGCTATTTTTGGCGGCTCGCGAGGGCAGCTACGAGGCGGCCAAAGAGCTACTCGACCACTTCGCCAACCGCGAGATCACCGACCACATGGACCGGCTGCCGATGAACGTGGCGGCCGAGCGCCTGCACCACGACATCGTCGATCTGCTCGAGAAGCACCTGCTCGTCCACCAGCAGGACCATCTGAGCGGCAACGGCGCTGGCGGTCACTTCTCGGCCGCGTCGCCCAACATGATTCCCCCGGCGTCCATGATGGTGCCCGCCAAGCACAATCGCTCCAAGAAGCGGCCCAAGACGCTGACGGGCGGCGTCGTGCCCATCAACAACAACAATCCGATCTCGCCGGTGGGCGGCTCGGCCGACGTCGTGGTGGCCACCAAGAAACGAGCGTCGGTCAAGCGCAAGAAGGACCACCAGGCTTCGCCCGGAAACGTCCACAGTGTCGAGAGCGTGTCTTCGACCACGCAGTCGCCCATGAACTCTCCTTGTCTGGACGTCATTGGTGGTCAGGCTGGGTCGCCACTGCTCGTGGACTCGTCGCAGTCCTCCAACTCAGCTGGCGCCACGGCCACGCCCAACAACAACCTCTACAGCGGCCACTTTATGGCCATCTCTCATCCGAATCTCACGTCGACTACCATGATGGACGGAGGCGGCGGTGCGACGTTGCAGATGAAGCAGCCTCCTGCGTACGAAGACTGCATGCAGGGTCATCGGCGTCTCCATCAGGGTCACGGCGGAAGCGTTCGACATCCTCAGCAGCGCCATCCCAAGAGCGGCCTGCAACAGCAGCAGCCCCTCGATCCCTCGTACCTGATGATGACTGCCGGTGGCATGCAGCAGAGGAACGGCCAACAACTGTCACCGCAGCTTCATCAACACCAACAACAGCAGCAACAGCACCACCTGCACATGAGGCAGAATTCGTTGCCGGTCAGTTCAGTGGTGTCCAACAGCGCAGCATCCAACAACATGCTCGGCCATTTTTCTCCGGGCCAACAGAGGCCTAATCTGCCGACCTCGCCCACTCATATGGCGGCCATGAGGGCAGCCACCCACCAGAAGCACGGGGGCCACAACGGCGGCCCACCCGTGTCCATTCGCTCGCCACCCATGCATCAGCAGCAGCAGCTCCAACAGCAGCAACACCAACAGGGTTCGACCGGAGGTGGTTACGCGGACTATCAGAACACGGCCGATCTCATGGCCACGTACACGGCACTTCCGCCCCTGCAGCAGCAGCAGCAGCAGTGCAAGACGTCGTCGTCGACGACGACGGCCAACAACCCGTCGTACCAGTACCATCAGTACCCGACGCCGCCGTCGCAGCACAGCCACGGCGGAGGGCTCGAGTCTACGCCACAGCACCTGCTCAACCCGCCCGAGAACTATCTGACGCCGTCGCCCGAGTCGCCCGGACAATGGTCGAGCTCGTCGCCCCATTCGGCGCACTCTGACTGGTCGGACGGCATCTCGAGTCCGCCCACGTCCATGGGCCTCGGCTACATGAAGGCCCCGATGTCCATGTCGTCGTCGTCCGGTGGCGCTGCCGCTGCTGGCTTGCAACAAGAACAGCAACAGCAGCAACATCATCAGGGGCTCTACCACATGGTCGACGCGGTGCGCGTATGAAACAAACTCAACGTTTTCTCTCCTTGGACTCGAGTGAGAGGATTGTTCACTTGTTCTTCTCGATCCATATTTCCGGTGGCAATTTTCAGTGCAACAACTGAACAAATCAAATTCTTCGTATGCCTGCTTGAAATCGCCTAGGCGAAGTTCTTCATGACGTCACCATTATCATCACCATCATCATCATCTTTATTACGTGAAAATTATGAACCGATTGGTTTTCACGGGTAACGATATTTGTTTATTTAATTATCTTTTGTAATTAAATTTATAGGCCCTACGCATCAAATCGAATTAGATGGAAATCTCTGCTCAATTCGAGGCTTGAACCCAAGGTCACAAGTATATTTTTATTGGAAGTTCAGACTGGGGCATGAAAATCTCACGATTCCAAGTAGTGATCAAATCTCAACTCTTAAAGAGACAAAATGACACGGCCAATTGTCATAACCTTAATTGAGCTCTGAACAACAATTCAGCCTGGAATTATTAATTAGACCTAAACTAACTATAAAAGGGGATTTTTGGGTGCCCAAACAGAACAACATTTACGAACAATCATAAAGAGTGCCATCAAAACACTAAAGGTCAAGCAAGGTTATCAATTATGAGTGTGCAAGACCATTAACATTCAGATTTGTAATTTTATTAATTATGCCCAACTAGCTCAATTAAGTGCCCTTAAAATATTCTCTCAAGGTTTGGACGCGTCTTTATTTTTTTCTCCTACTTAACCAATATTAACTAGGCCTAGGATTACTAGCAGAAAAAAAAAGATCCACAGTGACCAAATCTTAATTGAGAGAATAATTCTTTCATATTTGCACATTTTACCAGTCTTCCATCCTGTAAAATATAATCTGCAAATTAAGATGGAAATTAAGCTTTGATGATATTAATTAGCCTGATAATTAATTTCTCATATTCATTCCACAACCAAGATATTCTCAAACCGACAAAAAATCCCCACAAATTAGGCCTAAAGCAAGTGGGACCAATGATTTTTTTAATTCAAAAAAAATTGCAAATTGCATACCATGCCTACTGAAATTAAAATTATTAAAATTTCTAACTGCAGGGAGACAAATCTCTTAATTCTGAACTTCATATTCAGAACGGGAATCTTAACTAGGCCTAACCATTAATTAATCAAAATTAAGTTACTTCGATTTGTAAATATTTATTTTTCATTAATTAGTTAATCAATATTAAGTGAATTTCGGTTTATAAATTTAGACTAGTAGGGGCCTATCTAGTACGGTATTGAAAATAATTATTTTTCATTCATTAATTAGTTAAAATGAACTAATCAAATAGTTTAGATTAGGCCAAGCTAATTTTGTTCATATCCAATGTCGTCACTCAATAGACTAGGCCTATATCGCTCTAATGATTAAGAGTCATGCGTGTGACATATGGCCTTATTTCCTTCATCCAAATTGTGAACTTATTTTATGCTAATTTAAGGATACTGTCCATTTATTTCGCTCCAGGAATAATTAGCAGCCTACGGTAGGGCTACTTTATGACTCCACCGTATCACTTGCAGCCTTTCTCATCAAGTGGAGATGAATGGATGAAAAATAAAGAAATATCCTACGTACTAAAAGTAAGAAATTAATAATGGACAGTATAGGTCCACTGCATTTAATGACTTAATAACGTGCCGACATTAAACAATTACTTTCAAAAGGGAAAATAAATTCTCTCAACATATTGTTGAGACGTAAAACGATTTTATTTGTTCTTATGCCAGGTATTGAGGATGCTCACCGACCGTGGCGTTACTGCATGGCGCACCGTAAGCTAATAAGGCTACGTCGCCTTTTTTCGGGTCAATAACATCTTTAAAGCCTCGCCGTCCTGTCGGTGTAATGCTGCCGATGTTGGCTTTCAATTTGCGTATTTTTAATAAGTCTAAATTGTACAACTTAATTAACAGAAGCTTGAGATCAAGATTAGGCGTATCTTAAATAATAAATATATATTCTAAAATGATTATTAGCCAATTATTATTATCATTAGACCTATTGTATCAGTAGGCCTACATCACACCGGCAAAATATATACACTTGTATATGAACCCCCTAAAGCTGGCCGTAACAAGTAAATACATGTACATGAATTTTGTCAATGAGTCAAATGACCAATTGGTCACGTGCTATGCTAGGGGCCCGCCAGCGGCCACCCAACTTTGCAAAAATCGTGCAATTTGTACGGGTGACTGCTACATAATAGTACGGTACATATGTTGGAAGAATATGGCTAGATACACCTTTAATATGGAGCGTACATCTACATTAAGATAAGAGTGTCACACCAATCACCATATAAACCGGAAATGAGCGTAAAATGCCCGCGCAGTCGCAGTATACCAACTATCTTCGTTTTGCCCCTTTTGGTTACCAATTCCGATACCCTATTTAATAAACTATTATCGTATTTTCCGTTGCACATATGCTCGTGTTATATATAGGCCTACCGGTGTATTACCTTGACTTTAGAGTCTAAAAGTCTTAAAATTCAACAGGTCTACTGCTTTGAGCAGAGCTTACGGTCGATGTGGTTGTGGCGGAACAAAAAGGCTTCACGCCATTGTTTTCTTACATTTAATATCACAAACAAACACAGGTGATCTTATGTGCACAGAAGACGACGACAATTGTCTGTTTGTAGAACGACGCGCGCAATGACAATGAGCTGCATGACCTGGCGAGTCTGCTGGTGTTGAATTAACGACTACTTGGGCACACAGTACATTTTGTATGAAAATATAGGCCTGCAGCAGGCCTATTTATATAATACATGTATATAACTATTTGGTGATCAAATGCGGAAAGAATTAAAGGCCTGCTTCCGCCTTTGGACACCATCAGAAAACCATATCGTCATCACGCATAGGCGCACGCCTGCACTCAAAGGTGCATCGTCCAGGAAGAACGACGGATGGATGAGTCGCGGCCTCGCGGGTCGCTGAAGGAATAGTACATGCTAGGGGAAAGTTGAGCAGCATCACAATGACATTTGACGGCGCGGAGTAGACAGTTGGCGCACAAAGTTCGAGGACAACATACATGTGGGCTATACATCCATATCCTCCATTGGAATGGAAACAGCGCACGGTTGACAAGGAACAAGTTTGAGAAACCGTTAGAAATTGCAATCCTTCGAGCTCGCACATATCTTGCACGCTCAAAAGGATTAGCCCTAATATATCGGTCAACGTGTGATATATTGGCCCATAGAACATCTGTAGATGTGATGTCTTCAGCAGGAATGACGTGGTCGGACATCAGCGCTGCTAAACGGACAAGTCAAACTTGCATAGGTAATCACAAATTCACTTTTAATTAATTTGTATTTTAATTAAGTTAATTAATTTAATTCACGTTTTAACCTGGGCGTTATATTGAGCAAAAGCAGACGACGGGAAGCGCCAATTAGTTTTGACGTTTTTTTTCCCATTCACTTTACATGCATTGGTTAAGAAAGTATTTTGAGTTATTTAGGCTTTTTTTCTTCTCCAAACTCTAAATGTACACTTTTAGGACTTATTTGAAACAAAATAGCAGGCCCTTACTTCCGGTGAACGATACCTGCCTCATCGAGAGGCACCACGTGATGCACACTCTCTCTCTCTCTGGCGTCTCACGTGACACACGTCATGCGCCTGAGTTTCTTAGAGCTTAATGGAAACAAAACCGGAAACGATGATCCGTTAAAATGAAGATGGCGGCGTCCATGCGGTTTTCGCGTACCCGTGTTTGATTGCGCGTAAAAAAATGAACGAGAAAAAATAATTACAATTTTTTCATGGATAATGTCTTATCAAATGGTGCTTGATGGAGCGAACAGCGAGTTTTTGTTTCTGAAAATCCGTCTAGATTCCCCTTTAAAAAGTTCAAACAATACATACGAGTATAGGCCTGCCCCCATAGGAATAGGCCTAGAAAGAAAATGATGAAATTGACTTGAGTGGTGCAGAGATGACCCATTTACGAAGCATGATTTTCATAGTAGGCCTACTATTGTGTTTAATGTCATACGAACCAGATTATCCTGATTATCCGTTTCCTTTTAGAAATTCTGGCTTGATTTTCCGGATGTATGAAGCGCGCCTAATTCGAAAAATTATTCAAATTCAAAACTTGATCAATATTGAGCCACCCTGTATGTTCCATGCGAGCTTAATCGGATTTCGTCTGCTTTTGTCATTAACTTTACAGTTGACAGCAAAAGCTAAAACTAGAAGTTGGAGCAAAAACAGGCAGCTAGTTAAAATGACCACCTTTTATCCTTTCTTGGTCGATCTTAGCTTGCATTGATACATTCTGTCATTCTTGCATTTTTATATCTTAGCTTTTTAAGAAATTTGAAGGCGTAAAATACAACTCGCCAAGCTAAAGCGTGACAAATACGAATTTGATTGATATGCTGTCGATCGCAACAGGTTGCGCACTGATGGCGGGCCTCTTCGCGTTCTACGTCGTCACACTCGGCCATGTCCTGGCACAGGTGACGCTCGTCGATGGACTTACGATTCAAATCAATCAGCCAGCGGCGATGGCGGCCAGCCTGTACATGGCGCCGCAGACGTACGATCGCGGCAAGGATCGTCGAAACCCGTACATCCTGGTTCCGAAACTGAAACCGGCGTGCGATTGGTCGTCGCAGCCAGGATTCGGCCGAGGACCTCATGGTCAACACCATCATAATCATAATCGTCACAAGATCGGACGGCCGGTCAACAGCGTCTCGCGTCCACTCGCAACAGTTTCTCAAAGTCCGGCGGCGCATACCGATAACCAGTTGATTAATCCAACCACGACATCACGACGTCCTTTGTCAAATGCCGCAAACGGCGAACAATTGAACGACTTTGCTGGAAGTTGGAAGATAAAAAAGCCTCAGACAGCGAACAATAATAAGGCAAGTACCCTGTTGGTCCCTCCTGAAGCCTAAAATCAAATAAAATAATCAAATTATACATCAATGTGTGTAAAATCTCTGGAAAAATATGGAAAAATAGAATCCACACCACTAGCAATGTCCATTTTTGTTTTGTTTTCAGGATTGGCCGACCAACCAACTGGTCACGTACAACGAAGACGGAACTCGAGTTCTCCCAGAGTCACTGTACAACCTGCCCTCGGTCCGTCCGTTTCCCACTCGGAACCCAGTCGAGTATTTCCACAACGTCACGTCCGACGACGCGATCGGCGGCGGCGGCGGCGGCGGCGGCGACAAACCGCAACTGATAGCCGCCAACCAATCTACAAGTGTCGAACAGCTCAAATTGGTCGGCGCGTCAACGACGACGAGTACGACGTCACAACTAGCCACAGTCAGTCAGGTTCGAGCCGAAGACTCGACAATATCGACTGCGGTTTCGACCACTTCGACCACCCCCGTGGCCAGATTGAGGGACGAGTTTTACGCCGTCACTGTGGCCACCGTGTCCTCCGCTTCGTTTGACGCTTCTTCGACCAGGCGCTCGTCGACCATCATCGACAAACTCGGCGGCGGCGCCAAGCGAATTCTGGCTCAGATCATTGGCGGGATCCTTCACGGTCGTCAAAGCCAAAAGAACTTGGAATTGGTCAAGGGCAAGCTGGACACGTTGGAGGATCAACAGACTGCGGATTCGGCCGGATTGTTGGCGCCAATTTCCTACCACTCTGGCCAACTCGACGGGACGATTACGTCACCGGAAGACCACGTGCGATCCAGTGGCGACCATCCGCTGAGAGCGACGGCCACGGACGCCCCGTGGCCGATTGACGAGAACCTCCACGCCAACGGAAGTCACCGGTCTTCCACCAATGGCGGTTGGAGACCCGTAATTCCATGGCCGCCTGCTTGGCTCAAGGCGGAGCAGCAGCAGCAGAAAAACGGTACGGTTAATGGTGATGGAGGTTCACGACCCGCTGCGCCACCTGCGACACTCGTCCACTTCTGGTCGTCATCCAGCATTTGGAGTCACGTGGGCATTACTGAGCCGCAGAAATCTATTCCAAAATGGCCGCCATCACTTGGAGGAGAGTTTAAAGCAAGTCGTGAGCCGTACTCAAGAACGACTACTTTGACTCCAACCTGTCTTACTACCAGCCTTTCCTCTGATCCTGCTGAAGCTGATCTTGATCCTGATCCTGGTCAAGACACCGAGATCGAAGCCTATCTCAACGGCACTGAAACACCGTCCAGTAACATGGACTTCATAAACAGCAGCGTTGACTTCAAAAATGGCTACAATGACGTCAGAAACAGTGACATTCTGGACAGTAATGGCACCTTAAATATTACAGAAATGCAAGCAGAAGCCGAGGTGGACACGATCATTGGCGAAGAAGTAGTCGACGTCGCAAACATGTCGAACGATCAGTCAGACGGGAGCCCGCGAATGAGTAATTCGTCCTGGGAGGAAGCCTTTCACCCGAGCGTGCAGGTGGAAAATGCTGCAGGAGGCCGGCGACGATCGTGCATAGGCGTTGGCGACACGATTCGTGCGCTCGTCAAGGTCTTCCAAAAGCTTCCGCTCGGCATCCCGAAGCCGTTGGACATACTCGTCAGCTATGGCCGACACCACTTGATCGCTAAATCGTCGACCGCGGTCAGATCAGTTTGACGGCGCTTTGACACACCTCTTGTGATTATTGATTCGGCCTAATGAACTCATGCATTTAATCAGAGTCGGAATCACCAATCCAAATCTCGGTCCCTGTCTCGAGAAAAGACAGCTTTGGTAACTTCCGGTTATGAAGGGAGATTGCAGTCTACATTCGTGAGTACCAAATACGGATCGATAGACGCGCGTGCAGAACTGCGGATGATAACTTAATTTTGATGGTAATCATCGCTGCTTCATAACCGGAAGTTACTAAGGTTGCCTTGACTCGAGACAGGTCTGAGGTTTCCATTAGTGATTCCGTGCATTAAAAGCATGAATTGTCTTATGTAGGCCTATGTAACTATTTATTTTGTCCGGTGACGCTAAAATACTCCTTAAAAGTTTAAATTATGCAATGCAAGTCCGTTTGATTTTCGTTTTTTCCAAGATAAGGCTTTCTGAAGAGAACATTATTTCATGTTAATAAAAGTGAAAAAAAAGCAAAGAAACCTACGATGTGTCTTTATTAAAATTACTTTTTAAAGGGTTTAACTCGAGATCTGTTTGAAATATCTGAATCAATTTAATTAGCCCTGGAAAATATTTGGAAAATATTTTCCAAATCGGTTTAAAAAAAAGGGTTTTCTGGAAATATAATTTGCTAATTTTTTTTTGTAAATAAAATATATTAAGCCTAGACGTG
>JAQIYI010001033.1:0-13799 GCA_034700265.1 Polyzonium germanicum
AAATCAAAGGTTAGTCAAGAATTGGTAAAAATCGTCACAATGTCACCAATATCAAAACCATTAATACCAAAATCACCTAACATTGTAAAAAAAATCCCTCGCTCGCTTCGCTCGCTCTGCAAATGACTGCCTGTGCGCGCTTGATTAATAAATCAGGGCCTCAAATCCCCTCTTCTTGCCAACTGTGTACACTGTACTCCAAATTTCAAGGCCCTGGTGGTCATTAGCATTTGCATATGCTAAGAGTTGGCTTGAAGGAAGTTCACCCCATTCTACTCTAAGGACATTGAGCCAGATCTGCTGGATGATTTAGTTTCCTTGAGGAGAACTTTCTGCACTTGTGTGAAATAATGGGGAATAAATGACACTTTGCGAATGTTACAACAAAACCTTTTTAGGCATCTCAGGTTATCAAAGTATCAAATAATTCAGGATAGAAAAAAAATTTGGGTGTGTGGGGGGGGGGCGTAATCAGTAGGAGCAGCGAAATTTTACCCTTCTCCCCCCACGAATTTGGACCTAGACATAGCACTGATTAGTGATTACCGTATAGGAGTATGATAATATGATAATAATCACAAATAGGCCTTACAAATTTATTTTTTATGCATTGGCAACAATTACGGAATTAAGTTCAGAATTTCACAGCATAGAGGAGTGAGTCATTAGACTCACTCCAAAAAAACGGGTTTCTTGTCATCAGGGAAATTCTCATCTAAAGGCCTACTAGATGGATGATGAGGGGCTTTTTCCGTTTGTTGCAAAATAATGCCAAACGGTTGCCCTATTAATGATAACTGAAGGTTTAGTAATTAAAACATGTGCTTTGGAGGTTTGTGTAAATGACAGTTAACCTCCAATCAATGAATTCTGGATATGTGTCCATGAGCCAATATGTGGTATTGCCGTGCGTGATGTTGTAGATTATATCCGTGGTGTTGGTGATAATCTTTTCCAGTTCGAAGGTTTTATTACGTCGGTCACATGTTTCGCTAGCCAAAGATTGGCAATCGCACTTGTCCTTTTCTACCATCAGCTTCTCCATAGGCTTATTTGTGAACCCGCATTTCGGATATATCCTGTTTAAAAATAATTTTAGAAATTAATGTTCAAATTATACAAATTTAGTGTCGAAAAGATGTAGCCTAATTGAGAAATAAGTATTTTGGTCAACATGACGTTGAACAAAATACAAATATTATTACAAATATTAAGTTCTTGCATACGGTACTATTTGTTTTATTCAAACCGTATAAAAATACTTTCCCCAAGATAAAAATAATGTTATTATAGGGTTCTGAGTCAACTGGTGACAAAGTACCTAATTACAGACGCCTAATTTTTCTTGTATATGAACCATGGACAATTATAAAAAAACAAATACCTACGGGAGATAAGCTGCGTATCCCTTGGGTATTTATATTTGTCATTCGTGGGTTGGGTTTCTGCCAAATTCTAAGTGAACAGGAACTTTACATTGTACATGTATGTTTCCTAACCATTTATTGTACATGGATGTGTTGCATTACTCAGCTACGGGTGCTGCCACAATAAGTACTTAACCTTATCTTTGAAACGAAATGAATACATTTTATTAATTCGTACCCATCGGGAGGATTCTTTTGCATACAAGCGGTTCCTATGCCTGGAGGATTAAACATGAATGAAGCCAGGCGCTTAGCTCCTGCTGATCCCTCCGGATTTATCCTTTAATTAACCAATACATTTTAATATAATATTATATAATTCATTATCAGTGTATTGTTATAGACAAAACATAAAACTCAATTAATAAGAAGTTTTAACATGACTAATACACATCGTGGAACATACTTCATGAAGGAGAAGGTGTGCGGTCCATAAATGGCTGGCGACATGAATAACACCGGACTATAATTAAGCACTTTCGGACGAATCAACGTGAATCCCATGGCGACGGCGACCAAAATGCACGGAAGCAAGACGCAGGAAATGAACCCTTTATAGTCGCGTTTCGTTCGATTGAAGCGTTTCACCAACAGCGATTTGAATTGGCTCTTCTTGAGGGCCATTCCACTCAGATGAGTATAATGTACTTGGTAGAGTGATTTGGTGAGCCAAGCGTCTGCATCCACTTTGGATTCTTTAAATATAGGTTAAACGAGATATTACATCCTCTAATGTTATGTATTGAAGCATTGATCACGATATTCGTTAACATAATGTTTCGTCACCTGTTCTTCTCAGGACTTTGGCTACTGACGTGATGGTCGGGTCTGCAGCGAGTCCTTTGGCCATCTTCTCTTCTCGGATGCGTTTCTCTTCCTTGAACACCTTTGCCTTTTTGGCCAACATAAGGATTTTGTGTCCTTGAGTATTTATCGGAAGACCAGCATCGGCTAGGATGCACACGTTCAAAAACACCTGCCATAGCCAAACATCAACATGAAAATTACAACGATCAACAAATATAAACATCCGTACGGTAGGCTATTGTTGTCAACATCAAACAACATTGAGCACAAAAAAAAAACGCCTATCATTAAAATACCTCTTCCAGTGACGTACAGGAGAGACCATATCTTGCAATTCCAAGGTGTGCTTGATGGTTCTCGAGTTCCAAAAAGAACTGCTCAAAACTGTTAAGTGTTCCATCGTCCTTGGTATATGGAAGACAAAAAGTTGCCTCCGTAGTTTGATCTTCCACGAGCTGAACGTTCGGAATGATCGGTTGAATAAACTTGTAAATGGCTATCGCATCACAAGCATCTTTCAAAGATTTGAACGACAATTGAATTAGCTAGGATGCTCTTTTTTTACTGAGGTTTACCGAATTACCAAATTTACAGTATTTACTACAATTGCTCCTTATTTCACATGATTTGAATTCAAAGAAAAACAGATACTAGTAAATAAACTTACTGTCGCTTTCGCTGCTTGTGGATGCAGTTGAAACAGCTCCCGAATCGGAGTCGCTTCCCAAATCGACATTGGTCTTGCACATTGTCAACTGATATCCAGATCCGAATCCTCGCTTCAGGGTCAATGGTGAACCACAACAGAGCAGTTTTCCCTGTTATAAAACATAGTAATCTAAGATATTATTATTCAATACTAATAATATCCGATCATGTGCGGGTTAAAACTCCTTACGTTGAACGTGCATTGGGCGAAATATAAAAAATAAATAAATCGGAGAAAATAAAATATAAAAAAATAACACGTTTTTCTACCTCTTTTTAATGTGCGCATAAGTCCCCCGCAATAATTAAAGGAAGGTCGCTCATAGTCATAAGGTTTCTAAGCAGATCTAACAGATGTCAGTCTATTCATTGTTAAATGTAAAAAAAAACGTAAACTAATGATATTATTTATGGAATCAGCCTTACAATATTAATGTTTAGGCCTATATATTCTATTAAGCAGAGCGTAAGACCTGTCAAAAACAAAGATGAAAAGTCATTAACATCTGCGCCCTATTCATAATCAATTAATCATCTACAGCAACAAAAACAATCTACAGCAACCAAACAACTTTTTGTCTTTCGACACTCACCTTGTGGATGATCGCGACTCTATCGCTCAAGATGTCAGCCTCATCCAAGTGATGAGTAGTTAGCAGAATCGTTCTGGATCGCTTGAATTTCACAATCAAATCCCAAATATGTCTTCGAGCAACAGGGTCTACACCCGATGTGGGTTCATCCAAAATTATTGTCCGAGATCCTCCCACGAATGCTATTCCGACGCATAATCGTCGTCTCATGCCACCTGATAAGTTCTTGGACAATTCATTTTGGCGATGTTGAAGACCCATGTGGATCAACATGCTTTTAAGAAAGAGACAAATGTGTGGGTGCATTTATTTCAAATCGCAAAATAATTAAGGTAAGTTTTTTGGCATATGATAATTTCCATTATTATTATGGCACCTGTCCACGTCCTCCTTGAGTTTCTTATCTGTCAGAACACCTTTGAGTTTTCCATAGAACTCCAGATGCTCGCGGATGGTCAGTCTGCGATACATCAAAAAGATACACGTTTCATAGATTAATTACGGAGTTGCTCCGTAATGGCTTCATTTAAAATACAAGTCGTTCTAGTAATTTAAAGTTACAATTCAAAAAGGACGTTGTATTGCGGACACAGGCCCATATTCTTTCGAACGATGTCGAACTCGGTGATTACGTCTCGTCCGTAGACTTTAGCAGTTCCGGAAAGCGGCGGAAACAGACCAGTGATCATGTTGCTGTTGACCAAAGAAACAAAGAAATAATTAACATTTCAATTGTAAATTAAAAGGTTGGATTAACACGAGGGAGTATCAACACTCACATGGTTGTGGTTTTTCCGGCTCCGTTTTCGCCAAGCAATGTAGTAATTTGACCCTCGTAAAAATCCAAAGACAGACTCTGAACGGCCACCTTCTCACTCGATTTACCTGGATTGAAAATCTTTCGGAGATTCTTCAAAGAAATGCCCACTCTCACTTTACGACCGTCTTTTTCTCTCGATTCACCTGCAAAGTAAAGAATAAAGCAAATGTCAAACTAGTTAACTTAGTTGACCCGAGCGACGATTGACAGAGTGGGATAATTTTGTTCAGATAAAAACACACACTAGGCTATTTTTTTTAATTGTTTTGCTTGTTGTAATATATCCTCGTTGTCTAATTTTTTTGTGACTTACTTGTTAATTTTTATATAAATTTATATTTGTCTTAGGCTTAATGGTTGACGTCTGCGCGCTCCGACTCCCTCTCAGTGGCGGCTTGCGCTTAGATGGACAGATAGTCCCTAGATAGATAGTCAGACGACAGACATCCGCTATTAATATATAAGATGTCGACTCACATATTGTGTTTTTTGAGTTTAAAAAATACGACAAATAGGGTTACAAAACACACAAGAAGTGTGTTAAAAATAAGCACGATAACGGCCTCCTTATCTGTAATCTATATAAAGTAAATGTACAAAATAGCAAAAAAAAGTACGAAATTTATATCAAAATCAAAATTGTGAGTTTTTGTGAAAAGTATAAAATTGCGTTGTGACTTAATTTAGACTATAAAAAGATTTACATATAACTTACCATTTGCACCATTTTCGGAGTACGTGACAACTGTTCCAGTTGGAACGAGATTTTTCTTTTTCTGCGTCTCAGAGAGATCAAAAGGGAACAGTAGAAAACGCCATTTTTTCTTATCCGTTCGTGAAATCACTAGAGAGGAAATTAAAAAAAAAATAATATATAGGCTTGTGACAACAATACTTTGTCCGACTTCTAAACATTACGACGATACAATTAAGGAGACACACGACTAGCTGCATGGTTTCCTATAGTGAGCTTGATCAACGATTACGAGTAGTTTGAAATTAGAATTACGTCATTTCTGTATGTGTGGAAGAGGAAGTCTGGAGGGACAAATCTGAAATTTATTGTACTCTGTACCTTTAAGAAGCGCACTAAAGTAGGTGGCCAGTACGAAATAAATGCCAATGTCGATAATCAACATCACAAACGTCCATCCCAAACTCATTTGATCATCAGGAATAGGGCTCATGAACAGGTTGGACCAATGGATTCCTTGTTCTTGTTCTTCGTAACGGCCTATGTACAAGCATCCCTGACTGAAGCTGGAAGACATGAACAGATTCTGCAAGAAAAATGATAATTCTGCACCTAAGTTTATTTGAACCACCACAGCAGGAAAACAATAAGGTATTTTTTTTTTAAATAAACAAACTTCTAATGCAGTTTTAAAGCTACAATTAGGCTACCCGGTAAGTTTAAGTTTGAAAAGTATAAGTAATTTTGAAAGTACAATTTAGGCTTACTGTAATACAATGTATACAGTCGATTTAAAAATAAAGCACGAATGCAATTTCGAAAAGAACAAACTTGTTAAAGGCTACCATAAGTGAAAAGTAGACCATTCATTGGTGTATGCCACCAAACAATATTTGCTATAGGCATATATGTTCTAAAACGATTTGAAATATATGGCCACAATTTTATTATGGCCACCCCATAATACTTGGAGACGCTTCGATTATTGGCCTTTGTGCTCAGCATGCCTCTGCTGATGTCTGATGATTCAAATTTTATTTTTAGCACCTGGCCTGACATTTTTCACCCAACTATGTTCAAGCAACCAAATGTGGGGACGTGTTATAAATAACACACGCGTTGCACTTTAGATTTCGAAAACAATCCAAAATAATCCAAAATAATATGATTAATACTTGCAAAGATATTACGGCTGAAAGTAAAAAGTGGCATTTTAACACCCAGTAGACATGTTGCTGTTTTACATATGAGAACTACGAGCTCGTACTTGTATGAAGAAGTTATTCGTTTGCTACCACAGAAAGAAAACTAAAAAACTCTACACCTTGATGAGGTTTTATTTGAATAAGAAAAATGGGATGTAGTTATGCCACCCCTGAAGTATTTAAATGCTTACCAGTAGCATTCTGACGGTGAACGACAAGTGCGATTCGGACGTGAGAATGACGATGAATGGAACGAAGGTGCAGAAAAACAAGATGACGGCGGCGATGGCAGCCACGGTGGCGGTGGTAAAGAAAACACTTACCAGGTAGCAGTACATGACGATGGAGAATAAGTAGGCAAAAAAGAAGCAAAAGAGTATGAATGGATCAGAGTGGGCGTAAAGTCCGCCATATTTGAGGATCACAGTCGAGCCGAGGTCTGCGACAAAAATGACGACGACGCAACAAATAAGCCAGCAAAGCCAATTGGTCCAGGTCTTGAGTCCCATGACGCGCATCACTTGCTCCAGCATGGCCTCGCGCTCGAGAACGATCTCGCGGACGAACAGCGCCACAATGAAGACGGTGGCCAGAGCGAAGGTTGCTGGCACGTTGAAACGCAGGAAGAATCCGATGTCGTCGCGCCAGCGACACGGATGAGGAAACTGTTGGATGAAAGTGCCCGGAGCCAGTTCGTCTTCCGAGGTGGTCCCTTTCTGCAGATTGATGATGGCTCTGTCGATCATTTCTTGCATCTCTACGAATCCACGTAAGTAACGCAAATGTTCTACAAAGTTATCTTCAGGGTCAGGCTTGTAGAACTTCTCTTTAAGTCGTTTAGTCGTGGGAACGTCGTCTATGTCCATTCGTATTCTGTAGCGGATGTGCTTTGGAAGACCGGAAATGGAATTGATTAACGGGTTTGACGCGTTCGAATCGAATGACTGCCGCTTGGCACGTTGGTGATGCTCTGGATCATGGATGGCTAAATGTAGAAAAAATAAGGATATTTTTTATTTTGTGGCAGTAAAAAACGTAAATTACAGCAAATAATACAGACGATAAAAAAACCGTAAAAATATTCCATAAAAATCATTGAAGGTCTACTTTGTGGCTATGACCCTGTTGTTAGTGCCACCAATTTACACGAATAAAGATTTGCAAAATGTTTTGTTTGAAAGCTAAAGATGCCTATTAGGCCTATGAGGCTCAATGTGGAGAAGTTGGAAAGGAAGTCTCGTTATTTTGTTGCAACCAAACTAAAAACACAAAGACATATTTAGTAGGCCTATGGAAAAAATCCAATAGGCCTACTATTTAACTTTTAGGCTGGAATCACTATATAACTTTTAGCGCTGTCTCAACTTGAAAAACTCCAAACTAGACAGGCTGAGAATAGGTCATTTTTTTCATTCAGAGAGAATAGAGAAATGACGTCATCAGAGCCTGTTTTGGGATTTTTTAAGTCGAGGTAGCTCAAAGTCATTAGTGATTCAAGCCCTAAGGTACTTGGTAGGCTCCCATGGCTGTTCCCTTAGCTGTTTGTGTTTTCCCATGGTTCTGTTACGGCCAAGGGGGTCATTAATTGACTGCATACTACCTAATAAATGACCCCAAAATCCTATCATTATCATAACCAGTACTTTCAAAATATATTAGCACGCGCACATCACAAATCGCCCATGTAGGCCGGCTGTAGGCCTACAACCAGTCAAATTTTCGTGCCGTACGTGTCGATGCATCGACCAATTTTGTTTATCCATTTTTTGCCATTTGTTTCGATGGTTTTTTCATCAGACAGGAGACTACATCTCTAGCTATACTCTCTCTACTTTAATATCTCTACTGTAGCTAACTATTGGGCGAAAATGTGAGTTCCAATGTCCAAAAATGGTCCAGGTCCATTGAAGAAATATCGCAAAATTTCATTCATTCACATCGGTGGATTTTGTTTGATTATCAAATCTGCCATTGCTCCCATGAATGAATCCAAACGACTGTTTCTTCACTCGTTGTAGGAAAGATTTGGATGTGGTGTGACATGTGAGGCATTGTGCGGGAGCGCTTGAAATACCCAAAGTGGATAATGACGTCCAAGGCACGTTTCATCAACACGGCACACAAATTTGCTATAGGCCTAGTGATTTGACAAATTAATTTCGTACACGTGCGAATTGAGATGTGCTGATAGCTTTGGGGACTTGTCAAGAAGTCTAGTTATATAGGCTACAGTATCTGCACAGTATAGAGAAGAATATGTTATGTTGACGTTTTTAATTTGTTCGCAAAAATTAAAGAAACTTATTTTGCGACTTACACTGCTAGGCCTAATATAAAATTTAGCATTGTGGCCTATTTACATTATTGTGGCAGTTATGGTCAATAAATGCTAATAATTAATAAGCTTATTTTTGAATGTATAAGGTTTTTTTAAATTAATAAAAAACGAACGTAAAAAGCGTTTTTACGTGACATAAAAATAACGTATACCGTATTTCCCTAAAAATAACTTATGTAAACTAATCTACGTCGCCTACCTTGGTCTGGATCCTTGTCTACATCCAATAGGTTGTTGAAGACGATTCCTCCAAAGAATTCGTTCTTTTTTTCCAACTGTAAAGCTGCGCTCTCCAGCTGCGCTTCCTCGTTAAACCCGATGAACCGGTCCGTCTCGACGCACTTGAGACCCTCGCCGAGTCCACCGGCTGTTCGAAGCAACCGCTGAGGATTGCCCATCTGATCGAGGAACGCCGACATGTTCAGAACGGTGCGAGCAGCCTCGTCGCCCATAAAACCGGTGATGACGCTCTTGGCCAAAGGCAGCGAGAGCAGCTCTTCCATGGTCACCAGTTGTTCGTCGGCAAATTTGCCCAAACTGCTGAAACCTTGAGCCCAGATTTCAATCGTTGCGATGCCGACGGCCATCCGCTCGAAAGTGCGATTCGTTTCCACTATGACTCTACGCGTCTGTTCGTTGTCGGGCGAGTATAAAATCTTCCCTCTCAGAAACGGTTTGACGAAACCCCAAATGACGAGTCCAGCTGGTCTGTAAGCCACCTAAGGATGATCCGTTCGGAAATATTTCAGGAAAATTTGAAACATACATGTAAATGGAAAGATGGAAATAGTTAAATAGTTCTGATGGGTGTTAGAAAAGTTGGTCTCATTTTATGTGTGGGCGTCAAAAAGTTTGGTATCCTACATGTATTTTATTGCGACCTAACAACAACTGTGAACACAACATGTTTGGTTGTCCAAGCAAGAGTAGGGCCTACAGAATTACATTAATCCTTGGTTAATCTTTGAGTCCTGAAAGTATTTTTTTTTTGAAAACTTCGAGGCGTACATTTTTAGCCAATGCCAAGAGCGCGGATAGAAAACGCCTGTATTTATAGCAAGAAGAAAAACAGTCTTGGCTGGCGAACTTCCGGTACATTGGGTGCGGCTTGGCACGATTCGAGATTACTCATAGGTAAATTCGCAAAACGCCCAAAATCACGTTAACACGTTCAATCAAGTGAAAAGCGATAAAGTCTGCAGCATGCACTGTGCACGTGCCGAAAAATTCATATTCTGCCCATGATTTAAGGTACATCCCTAACTTTTTTTAAGACAACAGCCAGACCTCCAGCTCTGCTTATTAGCACACATCTATATTTATGTCTGGTAACATCAAAAATGAATTACACCAAAGAAGAAGTCCGCTCTGTGATTCGGTTTCTGGTGGCTGAAGGTGAATATAGGTCTGCAACATTTATCGGCGATTTAAGGAAGCCAATGGTGGTGATGTTTTGCCACGGACAAGTCCTTCCACTGCTGCAATGTTCGCTGATGGTAATAATGATAATGATAGTATTTCTGGATCAACAGATTCTGTGGACACAATTACAGATCCATAGGCCCTAGCAGAACCAAGGGACAATACAAACACCCAAGAGAAACAGGAAGGAATCGAACCCCTAACCCCCAGTGGTCAGGAGTAGAAACGATCTCTAACCCACTGAGCCCTAGCCATGTCCAGGACGTGTAGCCAGAGCAGACCGTGAGCCAGATACTATAGGATATTCTATAGTCTCTGCGTGTAGCACCACCAATACTTATAGAGCCACTCGATATAGTTGCGCTTACTTGTAGACTTTGGATTGTGCCAAAATATCTTCACCATAGACTGTCGTAAGTACGGTAGCCGATTGATATATGTTGCAAACATTTTCACCTTGAGCCACCAGAAACCGAATCACTGAACTAATTTATTTGGTGTTACTAGACTATAAAATGAATAAATAGAGCTGCATTCTAATGAATAGATTTAGAAGTCTGGTTGTTGTCTTAAAAATAGCACGTGCACAGAAGCGCAGTAAAACATTTCCTCTTTTCACTTGACTTGCATGGTATATGTACATTGTATGTTTAGTTGATTACCAAAACGTGGGGCAACATGGGCATCATGTGGTGCAATGTGCCGTTGCTTACGAAAGCCTGAAGGTTCCAGTCCGGCGATGGCATCCAAGCAGAAGTCAGAAACTGGTTGCTTTAGCCTGGCCATCCATTTGGTTAGTGGGTTTGAAAAATTAATGCTATGTAGTGCGAATTTTGATATGATGGATTGATGGTACTCATTTTGTGAAAAATAAGGTTTGGTCGCAATGAAATCGGAGACCTCACATTTGGACTCCCTTGAACTATTGAGCTCTTACTATGCGATCACAAATGGTGATTGATAACACAGTATAAGTAACCAAGTGTAACCGGATTTTTCCATCTTTGGCCGGAATATTCATGTATACAACACTATAGTCACCTGCTGATACACCTCCTGACAGAACTTGGTCGGCATGCTGTCCATTTCGACGCGATCTCGAGCTTCCGGTGGCTTTTCAGCGACGTTCTGTAACAACTTGAAGTACTCGACGAAAGTGCGGATCGGATGGCCGCACAGCATGTTGCCTGCGATGCTGATGACTTCCTCTGTGATCTTTCCCGTCGACAGTTGCTCCGGATTCAACTGTTTGAGGATGTCCATCAGGTCAGTGTTCTTTTGAATGTCCGCGAAGCTAGCCATCACGATCGGAAAGAATTGCCGAGCGCCCAGCATGGCCTTTATGGCTCTAACAGCGTTCTCTGGCCAGACGCCTGCCTTGATGGCGATCTCCTCCACCATCAGGGTGGCCAACTGCAAGACGATGCCTTCCAAGTTTAGGTTATTCAGAGCAGCATCGATCACCTCCGAAGCAACTGTATAGTTGGGAGTGCACAAAGCCTTGTACAGAACGATGGCCGAGTGCCTGTCACGACGCATCAACAGCGCTTGCTCAAAGACGATGATGTCGCAGAAAACGTCTTCCAGCTCATTGATCTGCCTTTCGAACATGACGTACGACGCGTTGAAGCTCGTCATCATGAAGAAGTCCACGGGTGCTTGCTCGGCTCCAGCGTCCAGCAAGATGTCAGCGACGGCATCTCGGTCAGCCAGAAGGTCTTGGCCAGCCAAGGTCAAGTTGCGAAGTTTCTTGTCAGTGTACAGGTAGATTCCCTCGAGTCCCTGAGCCAATGCGTTGAGATCCTCCTCCAAAGAGCTTCCGTACACGACCGGAGCCATGGACAATGCTACGACGTCCAGACTTTTTGCCATCACCTCCATGTTGCGAGCGAACACCAAGGGCAACAATGCTTCCAGAATTCCGCGCATCGTCACGTTGCTTGTGAGTTTGTCGATGTCCATGTCACCGATGATTGCCTTCATATTAACCAGAGCCAAACTCAACCCCTTTAGCCTACGTCCGACGGACATCACCAGCTTAAAGGAGAGCATCGTCTCGATCTGAAGCGCTGGCAGGATATCGTTAACCTTGTCCTGATCGACGGCCTTCAGAAATCCTGCCGCCATCGCCGTTCCGTTCTTGAGACCGTACGGGCACAGTAGATTGCGAACTTGGTCCATGTCGCCTTCATTGGATGCACCTTGAGAAAAGAGGACAGAAAGATTATGCGGATTGAAACAGAAACCATGGAACTATGCATTTGTGCTTAAGGCGCCAACGCAGAGCAAGTTCATGATAAAATAAATAATATAAAATCGGCTATTAATCAAACTTTTCATTTGTTATACTTGTTTGTGGGAGAAGTCCGACTAAAAAGAAAAAAAATGCTCACACTACATATTTACTAACAAGAACCAAATGAATGCTATCGAACGAACAGTGAGTCTTTGTTGTGAAAATCGGTGTCGCTTCCCCTTTAATGGACACTCCAGTAATTAGATATTAAAAATTCACTTTTTTTTTATCAATTCCGCATCCCTTTACAGTCTCTGCAGATTAACCAATTGAAATCGGCCTTATAGTTTGCAAGTTGACTTACCGTAATTCGAAACGATGTATGCGATATTGATTTTTATGAAGGAGATGCTAAAAAAGAACCTTCCCAACATCCCAGCGTTCGATGCAACAACATTTTTGCAGCCACAAATCATAGTTTACTTACTTCACAACTTAACACACAAACAAAAACAACAGTCATGTCGCATACGGCATAAAAGGATTCGAACCCACAAAAACAACAGTCATGTCGTATACGGCATACATGATTCGAACCCACAGCAGCACAACTGCATGTTGAGGGGGGTCCACCTCTGGCGCAGACGCGTTAAAAGTTCCATTGCGGCCTAAAAGTCAACTTTTGCCGCACATGAGGTCCACGCTTACGTGGTAGCACAGTTTCACCGGAAGTGCTCCTGAAACTTCGAAAAAAGATGAGCGAAGTTTCGTTCATCAGTTAGACTTGAACGCGGCCAACTCTTTATGTATTTAGTCATATTATATGCTTTAAGGAACGAATTTCGTGACTTGCGTGTTGCGAATAGAAATTAGTTTAGTCTGTTTCAAGTTGTGCTCAACTGTTCGTTATAAACCTTTAGGCATACCAACCTAAGATTTGCAAACCCTACTTACAAACCATTGAACCCGTCGTTAAAACCCATCAGAATCAATATACTAAGTATACATATAAGTCATATTACGATGTAATATTACATGTTGTAAACAAGTGGCACGTTCCAGATTCAATGTGCGAGGCAACCCTGCACGTTATCGTGTCATTCGAGTTAGCGATTCAGTGACGTTACTGGGCACAGTTAAAATGATATACAATGTGAAAAACGACCTTTCCGTAAAATCGCTGCCACACGTGAACGGGTGGACCGATCTAATTGATCAAAAATGCTACGGATATGCAATAAAAACTACTATCGGGTGGTCTACGTGCACTCCCTGCATGTGCGACCTAGGATTTTTGAAAAGTTTCATAGAACCAGGTTCAGTGGTTAAAGTGAAGAACTCTAAATCTATTCCTGTTAGTGGCTGAGGGTTCGAATCTCGCGTATACCACACAGACATTTTTTATTGTATCCCCACTCACAAGCCAATGGCTTATGAGTAGGGTAACCACAATTTATGCTTTTCAAAAAAACTATTGCAATTGGCAACAGTAAGATGCTAAAATTAAAATAATGATTTTGGTCTTACCCCTCCTCCTCCTCCTCCTCCC
>JAQIYI010001034.1:0-13795 GCA_034700265.1 Polyzonium germanicum
GGTTTTGCGGCCCTTCCCCCCCCCCCCGTGAGTGTGTCCAGAGGGCGCCAGACCTTTGTATATGTCATCTGGCATCTGATTAATCGACTTGACCCCGCGTCGTCTTATGTCTGATAAATCGACTGGACTAACCATCAGACACACATTTTTCATCAATACACGCAGTCTTGGGATTATTCCATTTACCAGAAGTCTTGAGAAAATGGCGCTACGGGTTTCTAACTTTGTTCGTTTGACAATTTAGCCGGCGACTCGGAGGTGAACGTCTTGGATGAGATTTTCCAAACAGCAAACGAAGATTTCGATGACTTGGCGGCGGAGCTTAAAAACCAGGAGAAGAAAGCCGGTAGCGAAGGCAGTCCAAGCTAGGCCATGAGCTCACAATAAACAATGTATTAGCCTCTTAAATGTATACCTAGTTTATACCATTGTTTCTTGTTTCTGGCCTAGGTGCAGTTAAAAAGAAGGCGACAGCGCCAGCGGCTGTGAGAGTGGTTCCGGCCGCAAAGCAAGTGGTGACTGTGAAAAAGAAACCTAATGCGGCCGGTCAAACTTCAGGCACACCTGCGTCCAAGGGAGCCGTAAAGAAGCCCGCAAATTCGACGAAGACTCATCAGGCAGCTACAGTGGCCTCGCAAATGCCGTTGAAAGTAACGCGATCAGTCACCAAGAAAGTAGTTGCAGCTAATAGCAAGGCGTCCGCCGTGAGACCTGGTCCACAAGCAGCAGCAGCGAAAGCGGCGGGATCATCGGGAGGCACAGGAACAGCGTCGAAAATGACAGCAGCGGCACCTAGAACAGCAACAGCCGTTAAGGGCAAAACGACGACCACTGCTAGGCCTTTGAAGAAACCACTTGGTGCAACACCTTTAGCTACTGTATCAGCTTCCCCTTCGTCCAAACCTTCATCTGCCAAAGTAAGCCTGGGATTATGCCTAGCTCTATTTTTTTTTTTCGTCAAAACTTGCTTAGCCTAAAGCTGTTTTTGCATGGACGAATATTCCTGCAAATTTTCTTTAAGTCTCATACGAACTTTTCTCATGACTACTTTTCTCACTAGCTTAGTGCTCATAAGTGTTCTCATAGCCTCATCTAAAAAAATCTTAACTATCGTGACCCAGGCAGCGCAAAATATTTTCTGTGTAGTAAAAAATATATGGTTTGATAGATTTTATTTGCTTTCTTATTTGCAGACAGTGAAAACGGTTATGAAAGTTGTGAAAAGGGTTCCAGTCAAGCGACCACCGGTTGGTCAGCCGCTCACTGCCACCACAAAAAAGGCTTCTGCCGCAACAAACAAAGGTCTGTCAGCAATCTCAGAATGAGAACATCATAAAATTGATTCTTATAAAGTGAGCATTATTAATTCACGTTTTATCCTTTTGTAGAGAGCGTCGAGAAGCCATCAACGTTGATGCCTCCTCCTGCCGCGAAAACTGTGAAATCCGATAAACCTGGAACGCCGATTAAGTCTCCCACTAAGAAGCCGATGCTCCGCTCGAGTCCATCGGCGACTGCCGTGAAGAAGGAACCGGATGCTAGGGATTACGAAAAGGATCGTCTTCGCCAACCATATTCATCGTCGTCTATGAAGAGTGAAGCTTCCTCGCCAGCTTCGGAAACGAAGCAAACCGGAAAACAGACGGGCAACGGTTCGGCAGAGGCAGAAAAGCTGAACTCATCGGCGATGTCGGATGAGCAAGTCGGAGATGGAGGCGCCGCTGCCCACGACGAAGAAGACTTCGACACCATGAGCGAGGCCAGTTCGTCGCGATCGGCTACATCCACGGATTACACGGAAAGTTCGTCGGATCGCAGCTCTCCGCTAACACCTTCCTCTACGTCGGCCTCACGGTCTCTCTCTTCCAGATCAGGTGCGGCTTTACTTAAATTGTGTTTTTAAGATGATTTTTCTAGAATAAACTAGGCTACTAGCATGTTATGCGTGATGGTCGGAGCGAGAGTATCAGGGGACATGTCGCATGCGACATAATGAAATAGATCGAAACATTTCATGATTTCACCTGCCACTCTCGCTCGGCCGATTAAGTTGCATTCATGCATATTTGCATAGGCCGAGTTATTTATTTATAATTTTTCACTTTTCACTTTTTTTTGTAATCCTTAAAGATGATTTGCGAAAGCGGGGTGGCGATCAACGTCGTCACAGAAAACGGCATCACGAAATATCTCCAATTGTTTACGAACGACATAGCCGTAGCGTCGAAAGTGCGTAGACTTTTTTAATTAATTTTTAATAATTTAAACAGTCTTAATTATTCTAAGTTATTTTCATTTATGTGGTAATAGGAAGTCCCAAGAGATCTAAGGTGTCGTCGGTCAGCCGCAAAGATTACACAGCGAAGCTCCGTTATCTGTTTCGCGAGTGTCGCTTCTACTTGATCAAGAGCAACAACCACGAAAATGTTGTCCTGTCGAAGGCCAAAGGAGTGTGGTCCACACCACCGCAGAACGAAGCAAAGCTCAACCAGGCATTCAGGGTTAGTTGATAACTTGATGCTGACGTAACAAATGTTGCTTGGTGAAAAGTGTTTTTGAATTGGTCAGAAATGGTTGGTTAACTGATTTTTCACTCATTATTAGGAATCGAGGAACGTGATTCTGATTTTTTCGGTAAAAGAAAGCGGGAAATTTCAAGGTTTCGCCAGGCTTGGAGGAGAATCACGACATGACGGGCCGCAGATCCAGTGGGTTTTGCCGCCAGGAATCAGTTACAGGGCACTTGGTGGTGTGTTCCACTTGGACTGGATTTGCAGGTGAGGCTTGATTTTGAACCGATTTTCACAAGCAGCCTTCGTGCTATTTACAGAGAATTGAGTTTTACTTAATTTAAATATGGTACTTTGTTTAAACAAATTTTCTGTTGTTTATTTAGTTCAATATGCTACTTAAATAATGAATAATTGCAAATAATGAATAATTTTCTATTCAGCTAATGTAATTTATGTCGTATTTAGGCGAGAGCTGCCTTTTCCGAAGACTCAACACCTTTACAACCCGTGGAACGACGGCAAGCCTGTGAAGATAGGACGGGATGGTCAGGTAGGGCAGACCAACTCTAAGTTGCTTTCATCAAATATTCTAGCGGTCATTATGCCATTATTTATTCTGTTTTTGGGTTGTGCGCAGATTCAATTCAAAACGTGATTACTAATGTTAATTATAACGTGCCTTCTGGGGTTTTTTTAATGTTTCACTTCATCGGGATCACACGATTCGATTCGTAAGGACAGTGTGTTGTGTGTGTTTTTTTTTTCAAAAAATTCCAACTTACAAGAACTTTTTTCTCAAAAAAAGTGCATTTTTTTAATTCATGCACACAAAGACTAAAAAAATAAAATAAAAAGGACATTGTAAAAATATATTATTACAAAATAATATTTTTTTGAAAAATCAGAAGAGAACTTATCCATCCATACAAGATGGAATTTGAATTGAAAATATTTCTCGTCGTTAAATCATGTGGACTCTTACTGGCGCATTTGCGTTTGTGTCCGATGATGTGTCTTGTGTGGGTCTTTTGGGATGTGACGGGGTGGACATTTCAATGCAGGAAATTGAGCCCAAGGTCGCCGAGGAGTTGTGTCGCCTGTTTCCGATCGACGAGAACGTCGCCATGGACGAGATCGTGCATAAGTCCAGGCGCACTTGCCGCGGCGGTGGAACAACGACCGGCGGGTCTTCGAGTCGAGGTGACGCCGGAGGAGGACGCAGCAGCAGCGGTCATCCGTCCGGCTGGACATCCGGACACGCTCAGCCGAAGCACGACAGGCGCAGAGAGCGCCACCACCGTCATCATCGACACCGTCGCCCGCATCACGACGGATCGCATCGACGTCCGTCCAGCGGCACGGCGGCTGCGACGGCCACTTCGTCGAGCGGCGGCGGAGGTCATCATCATCACCGGCCCTCTTCGAGGTTAGCGCAACGATCTCGTTCCACACACAAGATAGCCAAAAAGTGTATCTACCATTCTGCCGCTAGGCCTACTTCTATGGACTTAGTAGAAATGTGCTTAAGCCTAACGAGGGGCCCTCGCCAAGGACCTTGGCTGTGTTTTTGTATTTTTTTTTGGTTTTTTTTATCCATGAGGACTTGTTCGCCCTACCTCCTGAGACATTACACACGGCACGCAATGCTGTTGTTATACTTGAAAGGTGGACATTTCTAGCTTTGATGCAGCCTTTGCGGAAATTCACAGCTACATCATTTGAATATATTTTAGTGTTGAGGCCGACTGTATTTCTTCTGTTATATAAACACACAAGTGAACCCAATTCGGTGTGTACTGCATTAGCAACGTACCACGCATTGACGTAACTATTTCGCAATCATGGTCATTCTGAGACCAGCCAAAACAATTGAACTAAATTGAAATAATTAGTTTAATTAACTAAATTGCAAGTCGGTAACTAAATTAAAAAGGTTTTATCGAGCACAAATTAAATTACAAATTAAAATGAAAACAAATTACTTGAATCTAATAATTTAAATCTATTAGCTAAATTATATTAAAATGATTTAAAATACAAATAAATTGGTTTTATTTTCAAATTTAAATAGAAATATAATTAATTAAAAGTGTATGCTTGTAAATTAATTTTAACAAATGAAAGCAATTTAAATATTACTATCATTAATATAAAAACAAAATTAACAAGCAAGCATTTGAAATTAGGCCTGACATTTAATCTTTTATGCAACTAATAATTAATAACTAAAAAATAAATAAATAACTAAATATAAAAACATAAATAACAATATAAAAACAAATATAAAAACATAATTACCTGAATAATTGAATATAAGGATTACAATTTAAATAGATTAAAATAATGAAATTTCCTTTG
Source organism: Polyzonium germanicum (assembly GCA_034700265.1). Lineage (NCBI taxonomy): Eukaryota > Metazoa > Arthropoda > Diplopoda > Polyzoniida > Polyzoniidae > Polyzonium > Polyzonium germanicum. The sequence continues at coordinate 4,872 of JAQIYI010001034.1, forward strand.
TGGAATATCTGCGTCACTTGTTCGTTGTTATTGCTTTAGGCCTATTCATTACAAAGATCTACATTATACATATGGTAGGCCTACCTAATGTCCACTAGTAGAAACTATGGTTTGGCCCAGCAAGATAAGCAAAAAATATTTCTTACTTTAAAAAAATATTTTTATTTTCCTGAGCCATCAAACTGCAGTTAGAATAAACCATTCTAGTGGAACCGATGTTTCTGAATAATACATTTTAGTTAGTTTATAAATGGAAGAAATGCAGGCCTTAGTAAGACATTCAACCAACCAGTTCTCCAAAGAAAATCACGCTCTTGGTTGATTTTGTTTGCGTTTTTTTTTTTATTTTCTTTCCGACGACTGACTTTATAAAGAGCAACAAGCAACAAAAATTACAGATTTTTTGGAAGAATACTTCCCATATCTTCCATCCCCCAAATGCCCCGCAAAAATGGACTCATGAGGGACGATTCAATGTTAGCGTGGACTGTACGTGGAAATGCCGGTTGATTTAAATCGGATATTTCCAAGTGTGTGTATGTGCGCTTTTTTTGCCACATTCCTTCTGGGAATTCGAGAGATGGCTGAAATCAAGATGAGATTTCGCTGGACTTCCACTTCATCAATTTCAGTTCTTCATTTATTATTTTTTTTCTTATGGGGGGCAGTGATGCAGAAATCATTGGAGTGATTAGTCTATTTGTGTGCCTGTGTCTGTGTGTGAATGTATGCTGCATGGGACTCGCATTTGTGTCTGCTAACAAAGCCAGGCGCGGATAGACGCTCACGTCAAAATGTCAAATGAGGCGCTTAATGTAGTGCAGCCACTTGTGCCAACATTTGCGGTAGCTTTTACAAAATGCCTTATAAAACACTAGTCATGAATCCATAAATATACGAGTAATTATTACTTAACTGTTTTTAGTCAGCCAATCTGTTTAGGTGTTAGGCAGACACACTGCAAATGCAGCAAATCTGGGTAACCCATTCAATCAGGGCAATGAATAAAAAATTTGAAGGCATAATTTACCATTTTTTTAAAGTATTTATATTCTTTAAATGTATAATGCGAAGCATTTTTGGCCACTTTGAAAGCAATTCAAGATTTAAAATATTTCTTTACTAATAAACTGATTGGAAAAACCTTAAACTAATAATGTCGAAATAATTGTCGCTTCCCCTTTAATTTAAGGCATTTTGTAAACGCTCTTCATGTATATGTAGGCTTAAAAGTTTTAACAGACTTAATGGCGCGTTCATAGTATAAAGGCTAAAATGTGAACGCTCAAAGTAAAACCAGCCGAGCTATGATACGATTTGGCGCATCTTGACTGAGCAAATTCATATATTTCAGCTTTTACTCTGAACCCGCCTTTAAAACTGCCGGTAAGTTAACAAAATAATAAGTCCTCCTTTTTAGATTACTGTTTAAACTGCATCTATCTCTCTGATCTTAATCTGTGCTCGCTCTTCTCGCGTTTTGAAATCTAAAATCGCTATGAAGTACAGTACTATCTTAGAATTTTCTGAAAATCTCACTTAGCTCATCTCGAATGACCTTATCAACCTTATGTGATCCTCGGTTTGTTAATATCGCCAACCGCAGGAGCCACCGTCACCATCCGGAAGACGACTACAACGCACCGAGGCCCAAACGGAGCCGCGCCGACTACTACGAAGGCTCTGATCGTAACTTGAAACGTTTTATTTTTTTTATTAAGGGCACAATGAACAATCTAAAATAAGTCTACTCTTTACCTAATTCCATTTTTTTTTTATTCATTCTTAATAAATATTTTCAATTTCGTCATAGGTGGATCATTCAAAGTTGAGCGTCACGAGTCTAGGTTAGTTTTTGAAACGTTTTAGATAGTTTTAAGTTTACTGCAAGTCAAATCCAATGAAGTTAATTAGTTATTTGATTTAATATTTTTATTTTTTTCTAGAATGCCGATTGGACGCTACGGAGTACGCCGAGACGGCATGATAAACGGAGTGAGTAACGCCTACATTTGTTTGTTTATTTTCAAATAAGCATGTGTTATCATGTAACTCATTGAAAATTAACCAATTAATGATTTTGTAATTCACGATCTTGAGTCTTATCTGAAAATAGTGCACCATAGTGAGGCCAAATATTACAATCATTTTAATTTGTTTTTCAGGGCTACCCGGATTTTCTTCGTGAATTTCATTCGAGACCTCCAATGGGACCTCCGCTTCATTATGGACCGCCTGTACATGTAATGTCTCAGCTTTACAAAGAAAAAAATTAACTGCATCTAATAATTTAGAATTTACAAATTCGGTAAAAAAATAACTTGAGAATTTCAATAATCTGATAAGAATATGCGAGCTCAGATCAGCTCATATTTTTAAAATAATCCTCCTTGTCGACCATATTGCAGGCTGCACTCTTTAAATGTTTACTTTTGGAAACAAGTTTTTATTTTTTTATTCTTCTAAAAATACTTTCGACTTTTTTCCTTAATTGCAAAAAAAACCAAAATGATTATATCTACTTTAAATGAAGATGTTATTAAACCATAGAAACTGGTTCCACCGTTCTACAGTGTATGAAAACCCTGCATAAAGTTTTCAAGTATTTTAATAACGTTCTACTTTTTGTCTTCGTTATAGGCCCCCTACGGAGGGCCGATGGAACCGCCGCCGTTTTATGGCCGCCCACCGCATCCAGATTTTGGAATGCAACGCGCGAGCAGGCCTGACAAACGAACTGTGAGTTCACTCATTGTTTCATTGTTTAAATAGTTTTTAGTGATAAAAATACGATATGCGTAATACAGTCATTGCACGCATCTACGATGTATCTGCTCTAAGTTGGGTTTTGATTTTATTTTCTAGTACGAGCGTTCCGTCGATGATTTTCTAAGGCGAACTGCTCATGCCGGCCGCAGTAGTAGTGACCGTCGATATAGAGATCGTCGTTAGTGAAATTCCATTATTGAGCATGAAATTATCTTTTGCTGTTCCTACAAGATAATATCTTTATAATTTTTACTTTTTTAAACGAAGACGCTAACGGTGATCTTTGGAATCTTTCCTGCGCTACCTATGTTTTAGTATAAATCGTCTTTTCTAGCACTTGGTTACGCTTATGTTCAATTATTCGTGTTTAGCAAGGTTTATCGTTAAGCAGGTTTCTCATGCAGCGAATTTCACGTGAATTCGTCGCAAACTCTGTTCGTCACACTTAAGTAATCGAATTGCAGATAACCAGTTGTGATGTCATATTTCGCGACGAATTCGTTCGTTTGTTCGTTAGTCGGCGTTCACAAGTAAGCTGCATGTGAACCCCGCATTAAAATGAAGGACGAACGATGTTCGCTTATTCAACGTGTTGTGAAATATTTTGTTTTGCTTTTGTTAGGATTAAATCAGATCCATATTTCGGTTTTGTAGTTTAGCCGCATGGGACACGTGTACACTCAGCTTTTGGAAAATAAAATTAAATTCCTTTCATCTTGGAAGTGGTTGTAAAAATTAATTTAGAATTCCTCATGCGAGTCAATTTTACAGTGATTGTAGTTAGTCGATTGTGATTTCTGAAAAGCAGTTTTTTCTTAGTTTATCTGGGTCGCGTTTTTCGCCAATTTCAATATGGCTTTATCCAAAAGGCATAATTGTTCGAGCGAGCGAAGAACTTAATAGACTGAAATGCCAGGTGGCTGTCGACCGTCGTCATCACAGGACACTCATGCAGGAGAGGGGCGATGCAAAAATCTCATTTGAAATGCGGAGTCATCTGTGATAGCGCGGGCCTCCAGAATTACACTAATCATTGGTTACTCTCACTGACTCGAACATTACGAGCGTATTATTAATATTTTATATATTAGTTATTATTAATATTTTATATACCGAATTAGGTATTGTTAAAATTATTATTAATCAATCTAGATTATTATTCAAAATATTATATTTTATTCACCGATACCAGTAATGAGTGATACCCATTACTATCGCTCATTACTGGTTCCTGCATGGTACTCGGTTTGACTGATTGAAATTATATTCTAAGAATTTCATACCGGGTTTTCTAACAGTGAAATCATCGAAAAAAATACGTGCGAACAAGGGGTAAAAACAATATTTTGCAAGGAAATATTCGATATCTTTTACAAAATTATCAATCAATCTGTACGTTTTTGGGGTATTTAGGGAATTTCAGACGACGGTCTAGGGATAGGGTAATTTTCAGTTGGCAGCACTGGATGCCCGTTTGCTCTGTGCCTCTTTGACTGGCCGTCAGCCCATCACAGAATTTGAAAAATTGTCCACTTTTGTAGGCGAAAATCTGCGTAACTGCCTTGAGTTATTCAATTGTCATCGAGATGGCGTCTTCGAGTGTTAACCTGCTTGATCTGCCAACCGAGTTGCTTGCGTTGATCGCCGGTTTTCTGCCTGCCATCGACCGCATCGCGCTATTCCACACCTGTACACGTTTGCAAGACGTGTGCTGCGCGAAGAGGGTCGTCAAGTAAGTACTGATCGCCTCCTAGAACTAGCCCTAATGTAGGCCTTCATAAGGTGATCGTGGTTTTCGTGACTGATCGTTAGTACATCAATGACCGAGCAATCGTCAAGACGGCCAAGGCTAGATGTCCATGACATCTAGCCTAGATTAGTCCTCGATGGCTCGGACAATTAATTTTATTCTAGGCCATATCTATACCTATTCCATATGCAGGCACCTCGATTACAGTGATCGTTGCTACGGGCTGTTCGGCTCGTCGCTCAAGCGCTTTCTGTCTGGACGACAACTGTGCGACAATGTCCGTGTGCTCAACCTGAACCATTGCTATTGGCTGCAGTCGGACGCCTTGTTGGCTTGCATTCGTCGCCTGAAGAACCTAGAGGAACTGCATCTGCTCGAATGTCGGGTGTCCATCGCTCAGCTAATAAAGCTCCTCGGCGGCTTGAAGCATCTCGTCGCCTTGTCGTTCTCGGCGAATGATTCTGCAGTACTCCGCCAACATTTCGACGCATGGAAAACGCTCGCCGAAGGCAATCTGTCCGGTTTGAATTCTTTGAGAGTAGTCTACAAGTTACTTTTATCCAATGAAGACTGCAACTTGCTCGTGCTGCACGAAGCCCTGAAGTACGCCGCTGCTTGCAGAAACTTGGAATCTTTGGGATTGTACGTGTTGGGAAATGTTGGCGAACTATTCTATTCTGCCCATGACTACCAAACGATCTTTGAGATACCGCAGCAAACTTTACCGCTGTCTCTCAAAGCGATCAGTATTGATCTTGCCCATAGTACGTCTGTCAGGCTTAATATCTGTTTCCTGAGAATTGTAAGGAAGTTTATCTCCATCGACATGAGTGCTGATCAACACTGGCACAAACTGTGCATTACCTGTGGCAATGTGCCTGAAGGTAATTTCAGCTTAATAAACTCATGATCTTTTTTTTTAACAATTGGCCTAGCTAGGTCTAATAGCGCGTGGTTATATTCAATAATCCTAGGCCTCGTGAGTCATGACGAATTATCTCATCTAGGGATTGGAATGGGTAGGATGGATTGGACACCCGCGCAATTGTCCAGCTGTTTTTGCATTAATCTCTGCAACTTATATGGAAAATTCCCGTAAGAGATAATTGGCTAATCATATAATCTACGCTTGCAAAAGTGCAGTGCTTGTGAGATTTTTAATCCTCTTATTTCATTCATAATTTTTAATTAAGAATTGATTTACGTTTCTGTTTCATGCGGATTTGTTATAACGAAATGGCCCTACGCAGAAGCAACCGTGCTGTGAACATATTTCAACAAACAATGCAGTGTACTGAGCTGTATTTGGACCATTTCAGAATTTCTCCAGAACTTCTCGATGCCATTGCTAATTTCTGTCCACGCTTGACCAAAGTGAGCCTAAAGCATTCCGTTTTAGTTGAGAACAACACCGAGGCTGATGTGAGTTAATTCGAAGAGGTACCGGTATTTTTAATAGACCATGTATTAGCTAGGCTGTACATATTGGCCGACGCGACAATGACTATAGGCTGCACGAACCAGGGGTTTAAAAAGTCACTTCCGTATTTTCAGTCTTAGTTGGAGTATTAATTTAATCACTAAAAAAATTTATTTATTGTCGGTGCGTGCGAAGAACTACAACAAGCAAGTTAAAGATTCTTAAATGACAATATGTTCAATATATACCTATATAGCCACTGTGTCTTAAGATTGTAACCATTTTGCCTACATGAGCACATGCATTTAAATCGTAATTTGTGAATTTTTTATTTTGAAACGAGACAGGTTCTGACTAGCTTCATTGGGCTGTGTGAAAACTGCAATGGTATTACTGAGTTGCATATAGAAGGTTTGATCTTCGACGAGTCATGCGACCATCATGCGATCATCGATCTCTTCGACCCGCTGTATAATCTAAAAGTAAGACGTGTTTAATTTTTGCGTTTTTTATCTAGACATATTCTTATTACGGTGTTGTTGAGAAAATTAGGCTTCTTACTTGTTGGCATCATTCATCAATCACAACCGCATCATCATCATTATGCCATAGAAACGTTTTGTTTTCTCGAGGTAACGGGTGCTATCTTGAGATAAGAAGCCGGTATTTCGAGATAATGAGAACTAGAGCGCGAAAAGTGCGCGGCGTTATACAGTGTAGTTCACAAGTACATGCAGCGAATAACCATTTCATATGGACGCGATCTGGCCAGCGAATTCCCCAGCGAACTATGATGTCATCTCCTGCTATCTGCAGGAAAATTTTCCCGGAAAAACACCAGCTGATATCCGCTGAAAAAATGCGGCGCAAGTGGCACGAGGCAAAACTTCAAGTTGGTGACCTTTTCGCGAACAGCAGCGAACTCGTTCGCCAAGAAATTCGCGGCTGTTCGCAAGCGTTCGCGATGGTCACGTAACAGTTTTAACGCAAATTCGCTGGAGTTCGCGTGAAATTCGTTGGAAAATTCGTCCATGTGGAACCACCTTTATATGTGTCAATCTCTCACTTTTAATATCCGTAGGATCTCCGTAGGTTATCAGTCCATGCCGACATGCTGTTCACTCCTATCAGACTTTCGACTGCAAGCAATCAAGATTCGACGACAATCATCACGTTGAAGGAAAGAATCGGAATCAACACTGTTATAACTGTAAGCTTATTATGTCTTCTCGCCAGGCCCTCACAACCATTAAGTATTTCTACGTCATCACGCTCTCATCTAATTTAACAATTTTATAACTTATAAATCTGGACAGGAACACCAAATGGCACAATGCAAGACTTGGATGCTAGCAAAGAAATCGCCTCTCGTGGAACATTTGCAAATCGAGGATAATAATAATGAATTGGGTCTCTCTTTAGAAAAACTATTGAATTAAATATAGTTATTAGATTAATGAGTTCACTTATCCATTAAGAAACTACCCGATTTTTTAGAAAGGGAGCTTCATGGAATTTATGCAATATACATGTACATGTAGATCTATTGCCAAATGCATTGCCTTTTTTTTTTTTTAGAAATGCACAATTTCGAATTCGTTACCCCATATATCACACTAATGACACTATGCATATCATGTTAAGATCTGTCTGGTTTCATTCTAAAATTATTTATTTTTTATTTATAATGCTCTGTGACTACAAGGATGGGAACTAACCGAGATTGACTTGGCCTGCATATCGAAATGGAAGAATCTGCGACACCTTTCTTTGTCGTACCATCGGCGCGTGCAACATGGACATTTTCTTTGTACTATTCTTCGAGAGTGCACGGATCTCGTCACTTTGAAGTTATTCGGCTTGGGCAGTAAGAGCAACTCTATGTATCTGGGACCATTGGTCGATGGTTTCAAACTGGCACAACATCTCAAGGATTTAAGGTTGGTCTAGCCCTAATAAAAAGGTCTACCGGTATTTCTTTCTGTCGTGCATGAGTGTACTGTGCATGCATTATTGTTTGTGTAATTCAAATCAATAATGGTTTACAATAATGTTTATATATAATTTTATTTTGCATAATTTCTAGTATTTCTCAAGACAATTTGATCCTGAGCGTTCACTTTTTGGAAGGCCTGTCGCATTGCGCGACACTTGAGCGACTTTACATCTACAAGTTGTGTAATTTGGACGATCACCTAATCGTATCGATTGTGGCAACACTTCGCAAGGTGATGTTTTGGATTATGTACTGGTGACTAAGTCGCGGCAATGTCTTATTTCACAGTAACATTTTTATTTTAGTCTTATCAGATTCCAATTTCATAAAAACTTTAAAAAGGCTTGTCAAAAAATGTTTGAGATTACCTACACTTATATTTTTTGTCAATGTTACTTGCTAACTATGAGCGTATTAAAACAAACATTATCACAAATCATGTTTTTCTTAAATTATTCCAGTTTCCCAAGCTCATCTTTGTGTACTTTCGCATCGACGGAACGGCGAAGGCTTGCAAACAACTAGAAAGGCAGATAAACGGGTAATTCTTTTGACAGAATAGAAAATTTGCATTTGCCTTTGAGAAAATGATAATTTAAATTATTTACGCTTGCACTTAGATTGCAACCAGGACGACCACCAGCGTTTCTCTGTTTCATCGAAAGAGAAGAAAAACCTAGGAAGCCACTGTTGAATTGTCCAGCACACCATCGAAGCATGTTCGACCCACAATTGGAATAAAGATGACAATGACGCCATCTCGCAACAAGTACTTTAATGGATGAGTTGATTAGCATAGTTCATACTTTTTCGCTTTTTTGATCAACTATTGATCATTTTTTTTTTGTTTCTTTTAAAAGCATGGAGGACAAGTGAACCTCGCAAATAATTATTTGATTTTGATTCTTGTTTTACCATTATTGGAAGTCGTAACTCAGATTTAATAACACTTAAACGAAAATAATTACATAATAAAAGTAAATAAATGT
>JAQIYI010001035.1:0-13794 GCA_034700265.1 Polyzonium germanicum
AAATACCGAAACTTTGCTGAATAAACTCGACTGGTTTTCAAGATTCAAAGATCGCTACGTCCTTTTTTATTTTTCTCTAACTTCGCCAAAATTACTAACCGCCAAAACTTCGTTTTACACTTCAAGGTCCCTGAGATGTCACGTGATTCCCTTCTTTCGTTTGTTTGATTGTCATCAAGAGAGCAGGCGAGACAAAACATTTCATCCCATTTTACATAGTGTTCCCCTTTTGGAATGGGAAATCCTGAGTAAATCTTTCAACCCTAGCACATGCTACTCTCGCTTGGACGTTATTACCCGTACCTTTATTACAAATTATTAGTAGGAATATAGTGATTAAGTAATAGCTTAAACAATTTTTAATTTAAAAAAAAATTTTAATTTAAAAAAAACAATTTCTAATTTATAAAAAAAATTTTAATTTTTAAAAAACAATTTTTTATTTTTAAGAAACAATTTTTAATTTTTAAAAAACAATTTTTTTTTTTATAAACAATTTTTAATTTTTAAAAAACAATTTTTAATTTTTGAAAAACAATTTTTTATCGCTTAATTGACTTTTTTTTAAACGTAGATGAAAATGTATTTATTAAATTATTTATTGGTGCAATCGTCGCGCATACGCAATTTGCTTTCGCGTGGGGAAACAAGACAAACATCCACGTGGTATAGACGATTCTTTTAACAGACGAATTTAGCCGCCATTAGATGTTAGAAGAGTAGAGATTAACTGTGCATCGGCTTGAAGACGGATTTATTGAAGTAATTACTGTACCACTATGTCTTAGCTTATAATTTCCGTTTGTATACGCTCGTAGATCATCAATAAATTTGATAAAATAAGCAGTCAACTCTTCTATGATGCAATGGCGGTTGTCGTCGAGAAATTGTCTATACGCAGACACTGAAGAGGCTTATTGTAAATGAAACTCGACTAAAAACACAGTCAAATAAACTAATCCTCAATTGAATCGATATTTTTCTTTTAGATGGAACCTGAAATTTAAATTAACGACAAATTTGAGAAGTTATTTAGATGATTTCATTTTTAATTGTCCATTTCTTATTTACACACAGAATCTGGAATATTTCTGACAGCAATTGGAACCGCATGGAGCGGTTCTTCGGTTTCTTTCGCGCGAAATACAATCGCCTTCAGGCGAATCATGGCAGCAACCATTAAAACAGAAATTAGTAACGTCTTCGCACTAGTTACCGGTAGTTTTCCGATGAACTCCACTCACTGACTAGTCTTCCATCTCCCCTCAAAAGAGGTCATGTAGGGCTATATTCTTTATAAATAGATAAGCCAACTATATACATATGCCAAATAAGAGCTGCTGGTAGAAAATATTAAATGGACTCACCAATTGAGCAGCAAGATTCCCGGCTTGTCTAGTCTTCAAGTACTCAATGATCCTCCTGATCGTTGAAATGCCACAGCTTGATCGTCTCGTCATCACTACACGAAGCTAGCAAGCCTGTTCGCACTGGATTCCACGCGACACAATTAACGTCTTGATCGTGTGCTTTCGTTGTGCAAGCTACCATGTCAAAGGAGACTTCCGTGGCATCACCTTCTCCGCCCGAGCACGTCACCTCTTTGAAAATTCGGATTCCATCGTCACCACATCCGGTGGCAATTGCTCCAGTCTTATGGCACCTAAGGAATAAAAAAATAAATAATTTTTTTAAATTCTTATACGTTCCTTAGAGAATTATAGCCACACTTTATATAGTACCGGCATGTACAATTGCACATTTGTACAGATATATAATAGTATAGTTGCATACATAATATATCGATAATTAATAAAGAACCAAATACATATGTAACAGAATTTACCAACTGACGTCGTATATTGTCCGCTCGTGTTGTCCAGTGAGAGTGCAAACACACTTCCACGTTGAATTTTGACCCTTGGTTTGAATTCCTTATTTGTAAACCATAAACAATGTAATTAAAGGTTTTCCATTGGCAGGTCTCAAAGCGAGTCTGACAGTTAAACCTTGAGTGTTCTCTGGTAGATATTCGCGCCATATCCTGACGGTACGATCGTCGCTGCACGAAACGAGTCGTTCACCAGTTGCGTCGAAACTGATCCCCCAGACTGTGGACTCGTGCGCGGTGAGCGTTTCGAACCACACCCAATCGTCGATTTCCTCTCGATACAATTTAATGGTGTTGTCGTAGCTGGCCGACGCAAGAATCTTAGGACAAATTTATACTAATTATTACTTATAATTGATGCCACAATTAAATGAATCCAAAAGATTTAAAACCTCTTTATTTGGATGCCAAGTGACCTTCTTCACGTCTTGCGAATGACTGTTCAGAACGCTGGCACATTCAAACTCAAAGTCATCGTCAACTAGAATAAATTATTGACGCTTTTTTTTCTTTCTAAAATATGGAGCAACATTCGAGTATGATGCGATTTTATACCTTCCCAGATCCAGACGGACTTGTCTCGGCTGCAGGTGGCGAGCAATGTTCCTGACGGTGCCCAAGCGGCCGATTTCACCTCGTTCTCGTGTCCCTCGAGCGTGGCAACGCACTCGAACTGACCACTTCGCCTGTCCCAGATGCAAGTGGTCGCGTCGAAACTTGTCGATGCCAGTAGGAGGCCGTTGGGCGCCCACGACACGCATCGCACCGTGCGCTGATGGCCGTTTGTCAGGATCGCCACGCAACGCCAAGCATCATCTTATTTTAACAAAATCCGGCAGACATTTCAATTGAAAGTTTAGAATTGAATATCAAACAAGGTTCAAAGGATTGTGCGATTCCTACACAGGCTTTGGATGCAAGATTAGGCCTACCCCCAAACTTGATGCAGACGATGACATGCAACTAGTGTCTTCGAGGGTGCCTTTGAAATACCATGCATCTGTTAGGCCTATATGAAATTAAACCTCCTCATGGGTTGGTGATAAAAAGGCAACAGGCTGCCGGTCGATGACGTTGTGTGCATCTACATGGAGTTCGGGCTATATGTATAGGCCTAACCTGCCAGTGTACAGTACGGTACCTTGCTCTGTCCAGAGTCTGATTTTCTTGTCTGTGCCGCAACTGGCTAAAATAGATCCATCAGGACTCCAGGACGTGCACCAGACGTTGCCGCTGTGACCTTTTAACGTGGCGACGGGCTCGAGTTTCAATTCAGCCATGATTGCTAGTTGCTACAAATAAATCCAAAATCAAATCAGTCGCTCAATCGCTCATGATCACGGTCTTACCGTGCTCATGATTCACCGCAAAATGGCCGCCGACCGTGACGACATTCATTAAGCCACGCCTCTTTAGTTCCTCCGCCAGCAATCCACAGCATAGCTCTGATTGGTTAGGTTAGGTTTTAACTTAGCCAATTTTGATAAATATAATAGGTCTAGTTCATTAATTATTAAATAAATTTAAAATGTCATGAATCAATAATTAATTAACTAATACAGTACCGGTTCATTTAATTATTGTTAGGCCTCATTTTATATTGATTTATTATTTATTAATTTAATTGATTAGGCCTACGTAATATAATTATATTTAGTACAAATAAAATATGATTATCATTAGGGAGACAACTGGTAAAATTGTTCAGATTGCGGCCATGCAATATACCGCACGTGTCCTAAACAGCAAATACATTCCCCGACAACCCCATTTCATGGACATAATTACTTGACAAAATGGCAAAAATGCTGAAAATAAACAAAACACCTTAAAATATCGCATTTGGATTCAAACGCGTGTTTCACCTAATTTTGGGAACGCGTCGCGTGTGTTGTGCTAGAAGGTTCGATGAAGGAAGTGAGAAAATTTATTGTCGCGTCACACCAAGATATCAACGCCAATTAGTTCTGTTGTTGGAAGCATGTTTCTTCGATAGACCCCATACGATGGCTAGACAGATTGAAACAAAGTTCAGGCTTGTCGTCGACGGCTCGTCGAGTACACGTCGGATGAAAATTCGCAATTACGTAAACCTGAGAAAATTTCATGAAGCGGGGCGAATAAATCCAAATAATAAAATCAAAAGTTTTAATACTAGATTTTGTATGTTTAAATCTACCGCATATGAATATAAAATGCTTTGTAACATTATATAGGCTGTGTAAACATCTACTTTATAGCCACATACATTGTATACTTACAAAATGGCGTTTGGAAACAGCTATAGCTCCTCACAAAAAGGCAGAGAAGATATTTTGCCATCAATGAATTAATACAAATATGTCGTGTTGTTAGGCCGTGCGCAAATTAGACAACATTCAGGCAACATACGCGCAGCATGCAACAAATTTATCACACAACATCATGCTCGCACCATTGTTACGTGTATGTTGCACTAATTTGCGCACGGCCTTAAATCTAATGAAATAAAACATCCATTATTGTCAGAAGATCAAATAATTCATAATCGATAAATAGTTCAAATATGTAGCTTACACGAAACTGATGCTAAATTTATCTGAGAGAAAATTCTCTTTCAATGGAATACGTTTACATGTATTCATGAGGCGTTGTTGAGATGCAACCTGTTGTTGCCCGTCAGGATTACAGCTGGCCAACTCTGGAACTTTGTCTGAGGATGACAAGACCGGAGGTGCAGGACCTCTAGCCGGAAGTCGCGGTTTCGGTGGCAATGGGGGCGGCGGTGTGGTCTTAATGTTGTTCGTATCGAGTGGCGACGGTGGCGAATAATCAGCGACGTCACCATTGATCGATGACGCCTCCGTAACGGGCAATGGGATCGAAGATGGCGTCAACGATTTGTCCATCATCTTCTTCAACGAAACGCTGGCAGGAGCTTCTTTGACGGGCGACAGAGCGGCCATAATGGTTTCCACGTTTGGAAAATCGCAAACTGGAACGCTGGCGGATCTCAGCCAAGGAACTGGCCCTTTGGGAGGTGGATGCGAACAAGGGCGCATCAAACTGTAGCGTGGCTGGTGCTGTAGTTGCAAGTTGTAGTTGCTGGTAGATGACCTAGACTTAAAAAATCCAGACTTGGAGTTGAAGTAGTTGGACGCCTGATCGAGAGTTGGAATGATGCCGCCCACCAATAAACATTCTTCCTTTTCGTGCGACTTGCAGGATGTACGAAGCTTAGTAGAATCGTCCTGGTTGTTATTGATCGTTGTTGATCGTGATGGTATCGGTTCGCTAGCACGTCCATCGAACGCCTCAGGGCGCATTTTTAAAAAGTCGGGCAATTCGAAGTTGATTTCGGTGCCTCTTTGATCGTCCAGTCGACTACATTGCGTTCTCTTCCACAGGTCGTACATTTCTGAAAATAGATTAAAATTATTAAAAAAAAAACTTGACGGCTACATGCGGCAAACAAATTGACACGAGCTACAATGTACATCTAAGTGGAACAAATCAAACAATTGTAAATAACGGTATAAAGGCGCATTTATGAATCGTCTCGCGTTAGAATTTGAGAGCGATTCTCAGGCTGGAATCCCTAATGACTTTTAGAGCTGTCTCGACTTGAACAAATCCCAAGACATGCTCTGATGACGTCCTTTGTCCATTTTCTCTGATTGGAAAAATGACGTATTCTGAGTCTGTCTTCGGATTTTTTCAAGTGGAGGCAGGTCTAAAAGTCATTAGTAATTCCAACCTCAATCTCGCTGCGCGAGGACAAGATTCCTAGCCTAGTTTACGTCCTACTCTACGAAACGAAAAACCATTTCGTTTCCCAGCCCTGCTCTTGACACCACTTTGCGTTAACTCCTTTAGAGTCCAAAGGAGTAACGAAATGGTTTTTTGTTTCGGTTTCGGTTCGGCCATAATGTGAAAATTTAATTTCGGTTTTGGTTTCAGTTACCTGTACCAAAAAATTAAAAATATTCGTTTCGGTTTTCGTTTTTTATTTGACTTAATTTTGACGCTTGCAAGATGGTAAAGAAAGCCGAAGAGATGTTGGTGGGAGTGAAAGCCAATTTGTCGCTCGCTAATGGAAAAAAAACACGATTAAAAGGCAAAAACGAAATAGTACTACGTGAGTATCGCTAAAATTCTAACGTGCAAGACGATGTGTGAAAGCGTCTGGAGACAACTTGCTAACCATCGCTATTTTTTCGAGGTTGGAGGTTGGGTGGACGCGCCGCAATCGGAGGTTTCGAAGTACAACCATTTCTGTTGGTGTTAATCCTCCGCATCAAGTGTCCCCCTTCGACGCTAGATCGCCGGCCGCGTAGCAGATCGTCGAATACCTTGCTCGTCAAATCATTCAGCGACGGTTTCACACGAGGACACACTGTTAACGAAAAGACATGATAACTTGTGAAGGAACAACATTTTCTATAATCCAAAAAATCGAATCTTAACGAGTAACGACTAGATGTAAAAACCCTAACCGTCTCCCGATCGTTCCTCGACGCAGACTTCGCAGCCACGAAGTACCCAACTATCGCTAGTGAGGTCGACAACCGCATCGCTACTCACAAAACGGAGGTGGACGCCTAGAGAATCTATGCCACGTCGTTCTAGAAGATGTCGCAGCCAGACTGAAACGCTTTCCCCACTCTTGATGGGCACAACCGTCGTAGAACGATCTGGCAAGTGCAGTTTACAGAAAAACTGTTCTTCGCCAGAGTTCATTGCAGGTATAGCCGACTTGGAATGAAATAAATAAACGTAAAAAACAAGAAAAACAAAGAGTTCTATATTCTAATGAGTCCGAGTTTTCATCCGGACTGTCGTCGTCCATCGGTAGTGACGTGTCTAACCGACGCATCGTGGACAACAATTTTTTGGAAGTCGCTACGGACTGTCAACGACATTTCGGATGAGATCTTTGGAAGCATGTGAAAACACGGGACATTTATTTATGGAAAATAACCTAAGAGAAATTGTAAAGCTTTACCTCTGTTGCAGGTTTTTCAGATGGCAGAACGTCAGAGCTCCCTAGCGATGACCGACTACCCGTCAGGTCTGACCACGACGAAGCCATCGTTGGATTATCCTTCTTGCCCGACTTCTTTGATTTCTCCTTCTTCAGTTTGTTGCTCTTCGTTCGATGCCAAGGAAGAAGAGACTTTCGTCGTCGATCCTCTCCCTTCTCCTTGGTGTCCTTTGCGTCAATCTGGAATTATTTAATTTCCTGTTTGTGCCTATTGACTCAAAATTACGTCGCCAAAAAACTTTTAAAGCGAGATTTACTTTTCCTGGGTATGGAATTTCAGGATCAAATTCGGTTGCTCCTAGATAGGGAAGAAGTTCGCCGGCAACTTCCTTCAAGATGCACTCCCGATAGAGCTGAGATTTCAGGAACCGAGTGTAACAGTCAAACTTCATAAGGTTGTAGATCTGTGCAGAACATAAGATTTTTAGCCTACGAATGTGCATGGTCGAGAATAAAAGCTTACCTGCTTTTGCGCTTGCGCAAATAGATTCCGGTCAGGTCGATCGAGTCCATCTTCGGTCAATTGTCGAGCCTTACTGTCCACATTGACTGGTTCAGAAGCCCCAACACCCAAATGTCGGTCAAAAATCTCTCTGGCAAGCTCTTTCATCTTTAAGAAAAGTAAAATAAAATTAAAAACATAAGACAAATTGTAAATCATAAATACTAGGCCTATCGGTTTTAACATGATGCGTTTGATGGTTTGATCCTAGGCCCACCCGAGATTTTTCAGCAGTCTTCCGGTAACGCTCACAGGCAACCCAAAACATGATGTTCTCGCAGCTAAACTCTTTCTTGAGAAATTCCTGTCGTATAAAAAATAATTTGAATAAATTTTAAATAAAATTTAAGGAAATAAAAATTAGCTAAATTATATTAATAAAAAAACTTACGGAGAAAGTGTGCAAGCCGGCAGGATCAGTCAGCAACTTCTCAAAAGTGATCGCCCAGCTGCCAACGCGTCCAACAGTCATTAGGCCAGCACCGTCATCAAATCCACCTGCTCTTGAGTCGTTATCATTGTCGTTCTCCATTCCCGCATGAGTCGTGCCGTCGAAAGTTCTATTTGAAGGCCGTCCACCCGTGAAATTTGTGTTCTAAATAAAATAATAATTGGATTCCGGTATTGAATATTTCAACATGTAGGCTTACGTGTAAATCATTAAGACAATGAGAGAAAGAAGAACTAGCTGGGCTCACATCGAGATGCTTGAAGGGTTGACTAAAGGGAACTCGGAATCTCTTGCGGAAAGAGCCTCCTCTAGACCATCGTTGACCACCTTCATCGTCTTCCGGTGACGTGTCGTCTTGCTGTGATGAGAAACGAAGAATTAAAACAAAGCAAACAAACAAAAATAGACAAAAAAGATCTAGAATCTCGCTGGATTACCTCTTGGCTCACCCTAGCCCCAGAGCTTAAGCAGCTATGCATATCATGAATTACAAAAAAAACAGAAACTAGAGATAAATTAAGCCTTGTCGTTGAGAATTAACTATTATAACTAGACTTTTCTAGAACCAAGCTACGGTATATAAATCGAAGACCTTTACGCAGAACGACATTTATATCCTGTGTTTACGTGCGCACAACTGAACATATTCTAATTTCCTGTGTATGAAATTCTGTTTCACACAGGAAACATGTTCGGCACACAACCGCAATTGAGTGCAAATATAAAACGCAACGCCCAAACTGAGATCGTCGTCACGAGTTATGTAAATTTTGTTCAGTGCCAAAAAAAAGATTTAGCCCAGGCTTACCTGTATATGAAACGCTTATTTAAAAAAACTCATGATTCATGGCGAACGATGACATGTTCTACCCATGTTTGGAATTCAATTAAAGGATGGTGTGCTTACAGATTGACACAACACAACGTTTTGTATTTGTAACTAAGCTTAATTGAATTGAAATTTGAGTAGGCCTTCAATACAGGCCTAGATGAAGGTCTACAAGAACTACTTGCAACCCTAACATGTATGTTATCAAAAAAACCGGTATACTATAGCCTACAGTTTTTATAAATACTATATTGTACATCAAATCCGTTATTTAAAGGGGAAGCTACAAGACGTTTGACTATTACTAAATTAGTTTTAGGTTTTTCAAATAACTATATTTTTAACGATAAAAAGGCCTATTTTAACCATTTATTTGAAATAATAGGGGCCAATAAGATAATCCTCACTTCCGGTAAACCATCCGTTATTTCCAGATATTTAACCGATTTATGCCTGTGACTCAACCTCTATTGAACCTTCAATGTTTCTAAACTTTGGGTCACAACTTAATGCTTAGAAGTAAATTCGGGACTAATCTTTAAAGGGGTATAACTTTGCAAGGGGCACTAAAGTATAATTTCACGTTTTTTGGTTTTAGTTATATGCTTATTATTTAATTTGTTTTAGAATTATCGTTCAAAATTTATTTGAATGAAATTGGACCATAAATACGGTACCCAAGTTGGAATTTTTGGGAAATTTAGCTCTTTTTTTTCTAACTTTCCGCAGCACTTCCGGAAAACTGTACGACCACGTACACTGTAATGCGTCTGCGCCAGTAGTCACCCCTCAACATGCAGCTGTGGGTTCGAATTATCTATGCGAGATGACCTTTTATTGTTTGATTGTGTTTAATAATTAAGTTAGTAAACTATCATTTTTGACTGCACAAATGTTGTTGTATCGAACACTGGTTAGAAATAACTGCTTAAAACCGGAAGTTGTTGGGAAAGTTCTTCTTTTCGCATGCCCATGACCTCCATAAAACATCGTTAGGATTGGGGATTAGAACTAGGTTTGGGATTAGGATTGGGGATTGGAACTACGCCTAGGTTTGAGATTCGGATTCTGTTTAACATTGGGGCCTTTCCATGTTAAGCATCCATAGGACATAGGCATGCAAAGGGTCCATCTCTAGGCTCAAGAGCTTAAAGAATAAAGATATAATTTTAGAATTGGGATATACAATTATACATAAAAATAAATATTATAATTAGGTTAATGATTAGCATCTAGATTGAGTTTAAAAGAAAAAAACCCGCAAATGGTGTTTCATGAGTCATGACTAAGGACCGGATAAAAAGTTCCGGAAAAAAAAGGAAAAAGGCGCCCAATAAAGGTGCTAAAAATATCCAATAGGTGCATAATTGTGGACAAAGGTGCAAGAAAATGTGCTTATAAGTTTCTTAAACACGAAAAAAAAAAAAAGATTTATTAATTTAACGGTTTAATCTTTTGCTCAATTTTTGAAATTTTCTCAAAAATGAAAACAAAATATTTTTATCAATTTAGTGGCCAATTAGTCGGTCAATTTATTAGTCATTAAGTCTTATTTTATCAAAAACCTCTAGGTCTATTTTAAATTTTTTTTTCCCGTTTTTTAATTTTATCCTTTTTTTGTTTTTGAAAATGTTGAAGTTTTGCGCGAAAATTTGACTAAGGTGAAAAAGGTGCACCGAAAAAAGTGCTAACAAGTTAGTGTTTTCTAGGAGCAATTATGGACATGAAAGGTGCTGCACCTTTTTATCCGGTATCTAGGCCTACTGTTAGTTTATAGGGCCCAATGGGTGTTTCTTTACGAGCCGTATAAGCGTACGGTCCCCTGCGCAACTACCATTTTTTAATACCGCTCATATTGTATTCTTTTAAAATGTTAATCTGAAATTTCATTGGGCTACCTTAGTGGGATTCTATATTTTGAGAGATTCTTAACTAAACCTAGGCTTACTAATAAACTAATATAATGAATTGATTAAAACAAAAGATTATTTACGTTGTCCGGAGTCGAAGTATCAGAGTCTTCACCTTGCGTCGGCGGATGTACGTCTTGACTTCCTTCTTGTTCGCACGTGTTCTCGGTGATATCATCCGGGAATGAAGGAGTACTATCCGCATCCAGTTCTTCAGCTCGACCAGCGGACGGTTCGTCACAGTTCGCTAGAATAGTTTCGGTGGCCAACGAAATGCATCGAATCGGTGATATCGAACGAGGCGGTAGAGGCTCGTACGAATAATTTTCGTAGTTGCGACTTGAAATAGGTGGCGGAGGCGGGTGCTTCCCCTGTTCTTGCTCGGCGAGTCGTCGCCGAAAGTATTTCTGAACGCTCAGGCGCACTTTGGACGGTGCTTGTTCCGCATCCAGACGTTCAGTGTTGAAAGAGATCTCCTCGGCGTCCTTGGAGAATCCAATCGGATCTGGCATGGCACGAACGGCCAACTTTGCACCTCCGATCGAAGATTGATCTTGTCTCGACAACTGTACTGTGTCACAACATGAACCACTCTAAAATAATTAAATAAATAAAAAGAAAAGGCAAAAATTAAAATACGTAAAATAGGATAACCTATTCAAAATTTAAGATAAACTTTAGACTTACTCTGGAACTGACATTCTTGACGATGGAATTGAGGCCAACCTGCGGCTGCGGAAGAAGACAAACTGCGTACTCCGGATCCACGTCCGCAACTGACACTCGGTCACTATTCTGACCTTCGTCGCGAAATCCAATACCGCTGTCGCTATTGCTGCTCGTGTGGCTCGGCTGCGGAGACACATTTGGATCCAAGTCCATCGGAATTCCGCAATGACCACGGTACAGGCCTACTATGGCCAACAGAATCGGATCGACAGTGTCGGGAAACTCGGTGCATTCTGCTTGTCCGTTGGTGCCAGCAACTGGATCAGCAGGAGTGCACTCGAGATGGAACGAAATTGCTCTTCTAGCGTGATCCTCGTGTCGAACGAGCTTGCCATCTGCCATGAAGACGTGACACGAACTGCTGTAGAGCAGACTTCCGTCCGCGAGCTGCTCGACGACCGAGTGCTCGGTGCGTGCGGTCACCAGTCCGAAGAAGCGTTTGTCGTCGGCGTAGGCGCCGCAGAACGCAATGCTCGCCGTCGGATATTCGGCCAATTTGGCGCCATTTGAATCCGTCAAGGTCACACTGTTGACGAACACCTATTTAGTAAGAAAAATAAAAAAATAAAATCCTTAAAAATTGTTACGTTTCCAAGATTATTATTTATAATCCAACGACTGTTTAGTCAAACCTTGAGGAGGACAAGCGTATGAACTTTCTTCTCCACTCTGAGTCGTCGAATGCAGCTGTGGATGGCCGACAGTCGACGTCCGGACATCTGAGGCTCTTTGGGCATCTCGATAGTGCCCAGGTAGCCTACGACGGCCTTAAAGATGGGCATTTCTAACCACGAGCCGTCCTCGAGGTGATCCTTAGCGGCTGGCGAACAGGAACGTGGCCGTTGGAGACATTGGTTCTCCTTGACGCGACACAGAGGCCTGTTATTCTCTTTCTCTAAAACGTCGTCGCCCCAAGATGTTGGCATTAGCTCTTTCCTCACCTAAACAACATTGCAAAATAAAGAAGTTTGCCAGATACGGTTTACATTCATCATGATTAATCATATAAAATAGAAAATTGAATAAAGACTTACCAGCTTTTGTCGTCTATCCTGAGCTTTCGCGACGAGCGGGAGAATTTTTGACGAGAGCGGCGTTGACCGTGGCTCCACCAAATATTTCAGCAAATAACGGCGATCGTCGACAGAACGCAGCGTAGGTGGTGCATCGTTGGCAGCAACACACGCTCGAATTGAGACATTCGACACGTTCATGTAGTCGCGATCGACTTGCAATTGGCGTCCATCTATGGCCTCCATGGTCGACCTGTGTCGACGCCAAGTGGGCGTAGGGCATAAGAGCTCGTCGAACTGCGCACCGGCACCACGACTGCAACTGAGGGGCAACCGAGTTGTAGCTTGCTGATTATGTTTGTGACGAAATCGATGCGGATATTTTGGTCGCGATCTCGTCGTCGGCATTCCATCGTCGTCATCGTCGTCATCCGACGAGTTGGAGTAGTAGTTTTCGGCGATCTGTATCTTCAGCAATCCATGACAGCTGCCTATCGTGCGTACAACGTCGTCGTGAAGCGCCTTCGACACGTTGCGTCCATCAACAGCGATCAAGTAGTCCCCCGTGCGTAGACCGGCTCGATCGGCTGGACTGGCGTTGACGATGCTGCTCAGAATACACGGAGCTTGTCCCGAAATGGTAAATCCGAAACCGTGGCGACCTCGAGCAATCTCTACAGTGCGTACTTCGTAGCTAGGTCTCTTCTTTCTTCGACGGTTTGGATTCATTCTCGACACACGGTGATCACCATCCATAACTTTGATCTAGGCCTATCAGTACGTCAGCACCTACGAGCGTATTATCGGATCAAAATCAACTTTTAAGTTTTAAATTAGGCCTTCGTCTACAGCCTACTGGTATTAGCATACGGGGTATGCTGATTAAAGTTGAATGGTCTATTATGCAGGCTAATTGACCCTGCGATACAATCTAGGATTATAGCGGATTTGCACCACGCTTTACATAGACCCTAATCCCTAATGTTTATTTTAAGACGAACCGTGTAGGCTACACTGTAGGCCTATGCCTATTACAGATCGCGAGTTTTAATTTTAAAAATCCTCTTATCTCTATGCCTCTTAATGTTGGTATAATTATTTGATTTAGCCTCGAATTTCATAAATCCAACGTTTGGTTCAAAATTTTAATTTGTTTAAGTTGGGTTAAGTGGGTAGTAGGGTGGTCCAGAAAACAACAATTTATTTTTATTTTTATGGGTCCCACCTCATATTTCTGTTCCTTATAGTAAATAAAAAAGAAAATTCCTGAAAATTTAAAAATTCTATTGATATTTACTGGTCGCCCAAGGAGCTTGAAGTTTCCCTTGTTAGCCAATGAGTGTTTTTTGGTAATTAGGCCTACTTTACATTTAGTCGGATTGCTTGGTCGACCATCATGCATAATACAGTGATGTGTAGGCCTTGGCCTCAGGATCACAACAGTGA
>JAQIYI010001036.1:0-13776 GCA_034700265.1 Polyzonium germanicum
CATAACTTTAAAAGTAAATGGGTTTTTGAACCTTTTTTGTCATTGTCGGGCAACGATTCCTTTGGAAACTCCACGTCGAAAGTGATGTACAAAGTTCCGTGCAAGTTATTATTCTCGTAGTTCGGCATTCCTTCGCCTTTTTTGCGAATTCTGGCACCCGGCCACGTGACTTTGTCACGTATAATGTGCACCTTTGCAAATAAAATTATTAAACAATTAAGTAAAAGATGACTAAACATTAAATTACATTTTATTTTCTGTCGCAGATATTCACTTTGTGGTTGTCCAAATGCGTTATGTCCATCTCGAATCCAACGAGGGCGTCCGTCAGAGATATCGTTACATTAGTGAATAGGTCGTCGCCTCTACGCTCAAAAACAGAGTGCCTTCGAGAAAGGAATATAAGCAATAAGAAATAATAAGAATCAAGTTCTTGTTTGCATTTCTATGCCGAAATTCGATCAAGGTACTTACGGAGCGGTCCTGATTTTAAATCGTAGGTCACCTGGTTCGCCGTCCACGTGAGGCTCGCCCTCGGCTACAAATTTGTGCTCTTGACCGTTGTGCATTCCGGGCTCGATTTCGACTTCTAAAATCTTTTCTTCGTTCACCAAACTTTTGGAAAGAAAACGAAAAAAAAAATGTAATTTGAGCCTTAGCGAGCAAGGCGAGTGGATATTAGCATATTAACAAACAACTAACGAAATTCTTCTGAAACAATGGCGAAAATACTGACCTGACATTGGGACATTCGTCGCACACAGTCTGCTGAATCATCTGGAATCGGCCTGGACCCAGCGACCTGGTAACCATCTCTTTACGACAGTTGCATTTCCGAGTGCCTCTCGCTGGTTTGATTACCGGTTTATTTCTAACAACCTTTTTTTTTTTGGAATTTATTTCGGGTTTTAGGAATTAAATTCTAAATGCAGTCGCGCGCACACGTTTTACGAAATGCAAGAGAAACTACGGTCGTACTTCAACAAAGTTCCCAGTGTAGAGTTCTTCGAGGCTAACCCAAAGTTCCATGACAACGTCTGCTCCGTGCGGCGTTTCGCGTCCTTGTTCGCGACCTCCATCTTGACCAAAGAAACCGAAATCTCCAAAGAAACTACAAAGAAAATCAATGAATTATAAGGCTTCATTTATTTCTCCGCAGGCTACCCATTAAGGTTAAAAAAAATACCTTGCGAACGGATCAAATCCACCAGCTCCTTGGCCCTCCTTTTGCAGACACTCTTCTCCGCACTTGTCAAAAACTAATTAACAAATGCAAATCAATATGATAAATATAACCGATCAATGCATTCCTTGATCACACATGCAAAAATAAAAATAAATCACACGTTTCCGCTTATCGGTGTCCGAGAGAACCTCGTAGGCGGCTCCCAAATCCTGAAACCTGTCTTGCGCGTTCGGATCGTCTTTGTTCTTGTCCGGATGTAGATCTTTCGCTAGTCTTCGGTACGCTTTTTTTATTTCGTTCGTGCTGGCCGATTTGGAGACTTGCAGGATTCCATAGAAGTCTCGTCTTATGCAGGAAAAGAATAAACAATAAGCTTACGTTAGTCGCTTGTTAGATATTCGTGTCAACAGTGCAAAGCACTGCTGCCACCGGGTGTGTCAATAGTGCTTACATTGTTAGCACCGCTGCCACAGGGTGTGTAAATCTTATGATCTAAGGTGTCAATGAAGTATTGACAGTTCACACCTTAGATCATAAGGTTCACACACCGCGTGGCAGCAGTGCTATGCACTATTAACACACCCCGTGACAGTAACCCTTGCCTAATAAAATATTGGTACTAAACGTTTCATTCAATTTCACGTGCTTTTAGCATTAATTGTGCATGTTCGTCATATACATTGTATATATATATATGTTACGTGTTACAATGTACTCTCGCTATCGAACAATTATTTGCATTAATTAGTGTAGGCCCACATGCTACCAAATACTATACGGCACACTATATCATATCGTATGTAGGCCTATAGTATTAATGTCTTACCGGTAGCCTAGTATTTGATGCTTCCAGAGAATATTCGATCTAGGATCTATAGTCTCTGGATGCCACTAGCCTCGTTAGCGAACATGCAAAACGATGCGGCACATCCCACTTCCGGTTGTCTAATTCCCTTGCATCACATAGATTTACAAAATATTCTTTTCTAGCAAAAATCAGAATTGTTGGCATTTGCCTCCTGTTTTCCTTTTAATTCCTTATACAGCAATCGTTTTGCCTCGCTAATTCTTCAACTTACCCCGCCTGAACGGAGAGCAAAGCGGAGAAAACCATTAAAATCGACAATACGATGGACGCCGCCATTTTCGTAAAGTGACACATGGACCACGGTGCATTCTGGGAATCTCTGATTTGCCACATGATCTATGACGTCAGCGTCGGTTTCTTCCCTGCGCGGTGTGCACGCGTCAGATGACGTCATCTCTCATCTGAGCACTTCTGTCCATCTGACCATCTGACGAATTTGCTTGCGTCGCAGGTTTGTGTTATTTTTAAACTGTTTTCTTCGTTTTATTTTCTCTTTCTTCGCAGCTTGAAGACTCTGCAGCGGCCATCAACAAGTTGATGAACTTATGATTTGTTAGTTGCCTTTTTCACGCCTACAAAGATCCATAATTTTGCCAGTAGGCCTAGATGTACAAAGTAGAAAGTCCGTGTCAAGTCCAATCAGCCGGCAATCAAGTCAAATCAGCTCGTTACGTTGGCCTATATAGGCCTACCATAGTTCATATGCTGTGAATGCCACGTGGTGACGTGCCATCAATGAAGGCATTTAACGACCATTTGGGAAAGGGGGTTCCCTCAAATTTAGCGTAAGCTTAATATAAGAAAAAATAATTTTCCTCATGTTCATTTCGTAAGGGTAAGCTTATATATGTTTGTGATACGAAATTAACACGTGGATAATTATTTTTCGTGCATTCGTACGGGTAACGTACTGGCCGTACCGGTATACATGTATAGGCATATACTTTTAGAAATGACGGTGGAGTGGCTGAAAAATAAATCTAAGAGTTGTATGCCTAGATCCCATATCGATGGCCTAATGTAAGATTTTAATATTTGTTTTCATTTTTAATTTATAATTTTCAGTTACGTGGCGACTGTCTTCGTCGGTTTCGGCGTTGGCCGGTCGCGTCATCATGGCAAAACCAATTCGACCCTTGGTTCTTTGTGGGCCATCCGGAAGCGGCAAAAGCACCCTTCTGAAGCGTCTCATGGAAGAATTCACTGGCTGCTTCGGGTTCAGCGTATCACGTAGGCTATATAATTAAAATGTATACGATTATACGAAAGGCTAGGCACAAATGGAAGTACATGAACAATTTGGTATATTTTCAGACACGACGAGAAATCCACGACCTGGTGAAGTCAACGGCAAAGGTAGGCCTACCCGGTATTAATCTCTTCAACTAACTAACACGATTCCGTTGGCAGGTAAACATATTTCTGGAATAATATTTTTGTTCAATTTTATTTCAGATTATCATTTTGTCGATCGCTCAACGATGGAAACGGCAATTGCCAATGGTGATTTTATCGAATTCGCCGAATATTCTGGGAATCTGTACGGAACGAGGTGTGTTCGTTAAAAAATAAAAGTTTAATCTAGGTGCTTAATAAAGGAATCAATATTCAATATACATAACATAATATATATGATATTAATTATTTCATTCATTAGAAGCATTGTATTTATTTAAAATTTATAGTTGGATTGTCTGTTGTCTTTTTAATTGACTTTTGATTTCAGTAAGCGCTCTGTCAAGGCCGTTGAAGATGCCAAGCAGATATGCGTCTTGGATATAGAAGTCCAAGGTGTCAAAAACATCAAGAAGATCGGACTTAATGCCAAATACATTTTTGTGGCACCGCCTTCGATGGAACTCTTGGTGAGCAGCATTCAATGCAGGGCAATATCGCCTCAAATGAATACATTACATGTAAATGTGTTATTATTATTTTTTCAGGAACAAAGATTGCGTGATCGTGGCACTGAATCCGAGGAAAGTCTGAAGAAACGAATGGACACTGCCAAAAAAGAAATGCTTTACGGTATTTTAACTTTATGACTAACCTACCGTAGATGTTTACTTTAATGTCACGCGTCACATGCCCGTATTTGTGATGATAATAATAAAAGAACCTCTTCTTTCAGCGGAAACTCCTGGTAATTTTGATATTGTTATCGTGAACGACAAAGTGGAAGATGCCTACGCTAAACTTCGCGACTTTGTTATGGAGGACATAGAGAACGTTCGAAACAGGTAAATTAGACTAGAAAATGCATTGACCAGTTTTATGATTAATTATTTCATAGATTTTAATTCGCTTTGTTTTTGTTTTTATTGCAGATAAATGATTTGCGTTATTGGTGCTAACGGGTAACCATATGTCGTTACATTCGTGTACAACTGGTTGTTGTGAATCGTGTACACTTCTTTACAAGTTTTACGAAAATTCCACGTAATTCAATTTATTTTCTAAATTTTCTATCACATTTTTTTCGTTCAAGTCGAATGTGGGAGTGCATGGTATTTTTGTATTCCCTTTATGGTGTAGCGTCCAAATTACGTTCTTTTTTATTTATGTCCAGATGATTTATTTATTCATCTATAAATAATAAGTGTGAGTAAATCGATATTGTGGTTCAAAACATCTTCAATTTCTGTCTTAATTTTTGCTGTAATTTGCTAAATAAAATGGGTGCTAAATTATTAAGTGCAATTTGCGAGACGTTTATCACCTCCAAATTGGAATTACGATCCGTTAATGGTAATTGCTTATAATTTCCAATTTTATGTCAAGATTTTTTTTTACTTTAAAGAGATTATTTTTCAAAACTTGCTTCTGAAACTCTTGCCAGAAAGCTGTTGTTAAATTACTGTTGCAGGGGACAAAGAGCGCCTCTGACTTAGTTTTAGGAAACTCCAAATTGTTCAAGTTTATACTTTCAACATTTAAATATTTAGGCTACATATCCTCGATAACTTCGCTCAGTCAGTAAATACTGAATAATTAATGTGAAAATTTTAATCAAGTGTAAAAAATGTTTTAACACAGGCCTATGCTTAAAGTATTGTAAAATAATCTTAATTGTTTTTATTTTAATTTTAAAATCCTTTAAAAAGTTTTTTTGAGCGCCTAATAAAAATTTCAAAAAGTTTTAAAATGCCCCGCTTGCCTCGGCGGATATGACGTCATTTAAATTGTCTATGACGCAAACGCGGGAAAATACGATCAGAAAATGGCGACCTTCGGAAGCGTCTCCGGCGTGCAAATTCTAATTTCGGACGAAAAGACTACCTTCTCGAAAGCAAAATTGCAATGCAGATACAAGAATCAAGAATTAATGTTTCAGGTGAGAATATATTTCGCTACCTTGAGCGTTGAAATGATAAAATTGACCCATGTCATGATGTCAATGTGATTAGGGCCATTAGGCCTACATGTATATGAAGGCCATAGGCCTAAGGCTGATCAGCCGTTGCCATTTAATCAGATTTAAACTTGACGCAGGTGGTCTCGGTGAATCGATATTGTTTGACGACGGCGCTGGCCCATCTAACGAGGTGGACTAGACAGACGACGTCCGCGACGTTCGCTCCGTTGTCGCAGATTGATTCATCAGCGTCTGATCGGAACATGGGCATGATTTACGTGCCGATCATTACTCTAGCGTCATCTCGCTGCGATTCAAAGTGCTGCGAGTTTAATATCGCCTACTTGGATCCCATATACGACCCATGGATTGCCGCGAATAGGGTAATATATATATATTTGACAATTTGCGAGTTAATAGAACAGCAGCTAGATATCTTATATGTGCATGGTAGCTCTGCATGCAAACATTTATCGTCTCTTGATTTGATTTACATTTATTCCAAGTTGAGACCAGGTTCCGTCATTTTAGTCAAGGAATTCGTCAGACGTGGTCGACCAGTGCAGGACGTGAACTGTCAGTATATCGAGATCCTGGATTTAGAGTTGAAGCCTTTGGACAGTAAGAGATCATGATTCCATTTATAAATAGGCATAGGCTAGGCATTAAGGTGTTGGCCTAGAATTGTGAGTTTGTGGCAAATAGAGGATAATTATAATTTATTGTAAGCTAACTAAAGTTATAGGGAGATATTAGATGAAAATTCTCATTATTAAAGTATTTTTTGAAATCGTATTAATCAGTCCTGATTTCATATTAATTTCAGCCCCGTACTCCTACGACGCGTTGTCGTTAACACACTTTCTAGAGAATTTGGATTTTGAATGCTTGCCCGTCCAAGGCATGATTAAATTGCACACGTGGTTCGACATGGTGCCATGCTGGAGACTTGAGAAGAGATGTAGGTTACCCAGTAAAACATCGAACGAATTCAGTATAAATAAAAATCAAATAACTTTACTTGTAAATGTTTTTTATGGTACCGTATGTTAGTTTTCGTGGGTTTGTTGTCCTTATGTTACCGGTATATACTGCATGGTGAAGAAATCCTGCAAAAACCATTATTCATTGCATAATTAATAATATGTTTTCATTGTCGCTCAGCTGATTTGGGAAGAATGTTGCTCGAGTGTGACCCAAGCCATGTTGAAGCAATCCAAAGTAAACTGTCGTGCATCGCTAATGTAGCAGAAAATTTGTCCACCGATCCGAGTAAGCCTGGGCCTCTGTTGGTACGGTGAGCGAGTGAGAATTATTTATTTCTAGCCTACATTTAATCAGGTCTTTAATCTACCTGAACAATTATAGCGCATAACTTAATTGCTTGCACATTCACTGCACGTATAAATTATATTTTCTACAGTGTCCTCAAAAAGACCAAGATATTGTTTTACATACCGACGAATATTGACAGGAATTTTCCAACCACGGTTTGTGTATTTATAATTAAGACTTTTAAAATCCTCTTCACTCTCTTTGCCAATTACAAATGCTCACCCTGGTAGACAACTATACATTCGGTTGGTTTGAGCAAGATTTATAGACACCGATATTTTATAGGGATGTATTTATCATTTTTTATATATTTTATCAGGCCTACATGCTTATAACTTGGATTTTTCTTTTTCCCCACAAATAAGTGAAATAAGAGAAAAATTTTTCGTAATTTCAAAATAGCGGATAAGAACCGAATTAATTTAAACCTACATGCTCATGTGTTTGTTGCATTTTGTTATCGCCTTGCAGAGTTCATATAAAGTCGCGGATTCTTCTGGCACTTGTTCTCTCCGCTTGTGGGATCATGCCAACGAGCGGGACCTCTATACGAAGTGAGTTTAAAGATATTCTAAAAAATGTAATGACTAATTCGGCCTAGCTAAGTCTTTAGTACCGTGCCTTACGATAGTAAACTAGCAATGTTTTCAGAATTTCTGCTGTTAATTTTGCGGCCGTTATCGTTTATACCTCTCAATAAATATTTTGTAAGGTGATTTTTAAGATCTTGTTTGCTCCTCGTGTACGAATAATAGAATCTTCGTGGGTTCCGTGCTGCTACTTAAAAACTATCGAGTGAAAAATGACTCCACACCGAAGTACGATAACGACAGAAATCATCGTAAGAAGTATTCAGTGGAGCTGATCGTCGAAGCACCCAAAAGTCTTGAAGAAGCCCGAGTGACGCTCGTCAAGCAAAGCTCGCAGATGGCATCGTTATTGAATTTGCCCGAAGAGCAATATAATTTCATACAACTCGAGGATCAAAGGTTCAAGGAGCATTTAAAATTTGTATTTGATTTTGTCAAACAATTAAAACGAATTAATATATTTTTGTAGCCTTCTTCCTAATTCAACTATTGTTGACATTTCTGGAGTCGTCGTCGGGATTACTCGCTACTATAGAATTTCCCCACGTGAGTAAGAAACTAAACTTTTTATTTCTTTTTTGAACATCTCTTTAATAAAATTATAATTTTTTTTATATTGCAATGTACCGGTATTTCACTGATATTTACAGTGGGGAATCGCGTAGGAAAAACATTTGTATTCCGTTTCGTCGAAGTTTACGATGTTATCAACAAATGTTGTCATCAGATTGAAGTTTTCATCCACGACCAGGTATAGATGTATAGATAGGCCTAATCAGTTTTTTACGCGTCGTAGGCTACCTACATATATAATGTACGCAAGAATATTGAGAGTCACCGTACATATTTTTGTTAAACTGACTTTGGTGGTCTTCAGTTGGAATCTCACGAAGGCCTCAACGTGGGAGACCAAGTTGTGTTCACGTTTCTGCGTTTCGTGTGTCGACAGTCGTATGTTGTCAATGCTCAACTCACATATTTCTCCACAACGCAGGATTCAGAAGTATATTATTCCTCAATTGATTGATTGTCCGAACGAACGAAGCAAGTGGATTCACGTCATGTAGAATCGTTCATGCGAGGTCGCCTAGTGTGCTTATAGATGTTTATACCAGCTGGAGCTATTAATCCTTTAAATTTTGCATTTAAAAATCAAGATTTTCGTCAGGAAAAATGACAACAATTTACAACAGTATCCAAACGCGATCATCAAGAAGTTCGAGTCAAGCTCTGAAATTAAAGCCAAGAACTGGAAACGTTCAACGTGGATTGGAGGAGCGAATTGGTTCACGTGGGCGTGTCTCTTAGAGAAGCACTACATAGAAATGCTCAAAGGGGTCATGAACTTTGCCGGAAATAATGTGAAGCAGTATCTACAGGCTATGTCCTACTTCCAATGCAAATCGTTTGGATTCAATGGTGTCGTAGCCAGCATGGAATACTGCACCATGCAAAAGTTTGTTGTTTCAGTCACACTCTTAAAACGTTTTAGAAGATTAAAAAAAATAGGAATTAAAACTTTCTTTTTTATTAAATTTCAGGATGCATTTCAAGTACGTTTCAACTGAGATCAATCGGATTGAAGATGTGACTGAAGAAGTTCGTTGACATTTTCTTACTTTGATTAATTATACTGCAACGTATTTCAATGCAATTAGGTTTTATCTTGGTGCATGTATAATTGTATATTATATTTGGTATTCTGCTTTCAAGAATAACTTGGAATATTTAAAGCAAAGCACATATTCCTTGAATAAAATACAAATGAAAATTTATTTAATATGTTAATTAATATTTAAAGTCTTTAAACTTCAAAACTTGTCTCAGACTTTCATAATTCGGGTTGTGCATATTGATTTTGTTGTACTGAAAATACTTGAAATATTTTTATCACCTATATACTGTATAGTTTTTGGCAAAAGTAAAATCATTACGAATAACCCAAATTTGTATAAGTCTAAGATCATTTTTGAAGTTTTATTGTAATACAAATTGCTCATAGCATTACCTATGGAGCTGATAAATCTTCATTTCTATTTTTAAAAAAACATGCTACAAATATTTTAAGGTACCGGTATAGTAATTTTGAAAAAACAGCATTATGAAAATATTTTCATACAAAAAAGCACTGTTGCAAAGTAGCGCACAATAGACAATAAAAACCTACTTGTCTTTTTTATTATTTTCAAAGGGTGTTCCAATTTTCACAATCCCTGACTTGGACGACGTTCTGCGTGACGTGGAAATAGTTGGAACGAAACATCCAAACGTTCTCACGTTTCCCGTAAAAGGTTTCACGAAATCCGCTAGTGTTATCCAAGAAGCGCTTCATTTTCCACCGACAACCATCTTGGAGTTGATGGGTGACAAGCGCGTTAATCACATCATTACTGGTGAAACTTTTGGTATATATATATATAAAAGTGCATGGGATTATTATCCACTTGTACTTATATATTTTTGTCATATTTTTAGCCGAAGATTTAAAGTGCAAGAGTTTCTTTCGGCTCCTGCTCTTGTCCAAAGACAAGACGTGCGCAGTTTGGTGTATTTTCACACCGCCACCGCCTTTAAACTCAGGACAGGTGCCCAAGTCACTGATTGATCTGCTCCTGGTTAACTATAAGCTGAACGGAGCCAAAGGAGGATTTCTCGCCCACTGCGGTTTCGAGCCAAGGTGAATTTTGATTCGCCCAGTTTCTCGATCCAGACCAACTCAAAACTGCATGACACGCCAGAATTCCCATTGAGTCACATGTGCATTGAATTCACGTGTGCGAATTCGAGATTGCATTTAATTAGTTTGCTAATCTATAACTCAATGAGAAGTCGCATGTGCTTGACTTTACTCATAATTAGTCGTTACTCTTGAGAAAATACTAGTGACATCCATATAGGGACTGAAACGAGTTGGCCCAACCCGTGGCAATGTCCACCTGTCCCCAACCCGGTTGAGGACAGGTGGACATTGCCCCTCCCTAATTTGGTCACGGAAGGACATAAGGGGGAACAAGCATTTTTTTTTTTTTAGCTAAAACGAAAACGAGCGCATATAAATAAAATTAATGTCTTTTTTTTTTTTTCCATTTTAGCGATGAATATCTTAAGACTTTGATGCGGACCAAAAAGGACATTCTCGGCCAAAATTTGACGGTTTTTCTGCAGGCTTATAAACACTGTTCTGAAGAAACTGAAATAGCTTATTGCTATGCTATGAAGCACAAATAGGGGATTTGGACACTAAAATTGAAAATCAAAGTTTTTTTTGTTTACATTTTGCAGTTGAAAATCAAATTATTGTTTTTTGTCTTTAAAAGTATACCTGTGATTTAAATTGAGGATTGTAAGCTTATATTTAATAAGACTTTGTTCAAAAATGCTCCGCATGCCAATCGCCATTTTTCAATGCTCAAGCCAGCATGCAGGCTTTTCCGCTTGGCGGAAAACCCCCACTAACTACGGTATTCCGTGTTTTTTGCCTCATACAAGTGTTTTTTGTTTGTGTTTTCGTTTCACTGTGTGGATCGACACTGTGCATACATACAGTTAATCAAATCCCAAAGCCTGATATTTTTTCTATGAATATTTTGAGCCAACTGTATTCATCATCATCGTTATTTTCATTGGATATGGATCTTGAAGGAGGAGAAACTCGTGTTTTTTATGTTTGATTATTTTTTTATATCGGTTTATCTTAATTGCATGGCGTCAATGACGGAAATATTCTATGGAAATCTCCGCGTTGACATCGATATTATCTTTACGGCAGCTGTGTGTGTGTCAACGATGCATGTTAAAATAAAATGTACGGATTTCGTCGAGAACATTCAGGCTTTTCACTCAAACCGTGCGTGATCTTTTTTTTTTGTTTTTTTGAAGAAGATTTAAATTTTTTTTTGAGTTCTACGAAACTTATTTGGATAAAATGCAACTGGATCCTACGACTGGACGATATATCGCGATGATCTGCGCAGCTGTGTCTCTGATCGGCTGCTGCGCCATCGCCTCTGCTCAAGTAGTCCGCAAGGGTACCTGCCCATCGATAAAACCCGTGGCAAACTTCGACATTCACAAGGTACCGTATATGAAAGTCCATGGTGGGTTAGGACTAAAACTTGTAATTCAAAATTTTTCTTTGTTCAAATTTCAGTTTACAGGCATTTGGTACTTGCAATACATGTACTATTACGCTCCTCAGGGAAACCTCAAGTGCTCCATCATCAATCAGACTGTCGTGCAGTACGAGGGTCACGATGCGCTTGAATTTACAGAGAGGGCCTACGATGGAAGGTACCGTACATGAGGAGAAATATTTAATCGTTGGTTATGCTCCATTCCGTCTTTCTTTGTTTATTCAAGGGTTAACAATTTCATCTAAAAAAATAACATAAAAACATGGAATGTTTTTTCTACAATTTTTCCATAATTAATTATTACTGTTTAAAGTGAAGGTTTTTCTTTTTACAGAATTTAATTAAACAACTTGTTTTGAACTTTTCATATAGTACGGGGGAAGTTCGATATCGCAGTTCGCTGAAAATCTTGGATCCAAACAACCCCGCTAAGACGACCAATAGAGTACATACATCGTGTAAGCGTGCGCTATTTTTATTTTCTAAACTCATTTTGTAATGAGTCTACAGTGTGGTTAATTTTTTGGATTGATTATTTTCAACTATTCTGACTAAAAGGTTTCAACGACACAATACCTTGTGAGTACGTCGCCGTCGACTACCACTCATATTTCATGATCTATTGTTGTAAAACGTTTACCAAGGGGTTCAAATATGGTGAGTATACAACTGTATATGAAGTTTATAAATTATAATATTCTTTTGAAATGTGAAATCCAATCAATTGTGTCTTGACACATTACAAAATTAAATTCTTTTGTGGAAACAAAGCTAACAATGTACGTGAGTATAGGCCTATGGGTGCTTGATTTTCTACTTTAAATCACAATTTATCGGTTGCATTTTTCACATTTCCTTTTTTACGAAGAAAATATTTTGATCCTTTGCCAACAAGTTGCCTTTTTTATATAGAAACGCTCGGGATACGAACTAGGCTGCCACAGCTTTCTACAGCCCTAGAAGGTCTCATCAAGTACAAACTATTGCGTTTGGGATTAAGCGACGATTTTCTGATCCCAGTCGACGAGAATTGCTCCATCTACCCTGCACTTCCATCTTAAGCAAACTGCACACACTTTGAAAAAAAAAGCTTCATCGTGGAGGACTCGATAGGCGTGTAAGCGGTCAATTAAATCTGATTTTGAGTAACAAATTATTAATCGTTTTAGAATTATAACGGGTAAGTGCAAAATACAAATAAATGGAAAAAAAACAAAATTTTTTGTTTGAAATTGGAATCAAGAAAGATATTACAATAAAGTGCCTAGTAACAACTACAAAAGTAGGGCTTTGTGCATGGAGTGTTAACTTTTATATTATTATTATAATTCCTTTCAAATCGGGCTGCGCAGAATATCGTTTATTTTATAAACGGCCACTATTCAGGTTCTATTGAAGCTGCACTGCACTGAGAAAAGTAAAATGGGCGAAAAGAAAGGATTTGCTTGCGCTCACTTTAGCATACCGTACAATTTAACGAGCTCGTACGTGGATTGCGCACGTGTTTTTTTTTAATAAATCAATCTTGAATACGTAGAACCAGAATAAAATTAGTCAAGTGGCTGCTTTAAAATGGCACTTTGGTTCTGTGCCACCTACTACATCTATGCACTATACACGTATTTATATTTATCTATAGTTTAATCGAATTTTATAATTACAAAGTTATATACTCGCACCATATGCATTCCTACCTATTTAATTTTATCGAGAACCAAGAAGTACTTGTCCTTGGTTGACACGTTCCAATTTCTCGAAGTGCTTCCTCGCATTTCGAATGTTAATGAGGGTGGCAGCGGATGCTGAATACGCAGTTAGAATTTTAAAAAAATATATATATTAGTTAATAGGAAGAAACGCACAATTAAAAATATATATATAATTAATTATCAATTTTCTATTTCCAAAATCGCACTTACGTATACTCGGGTCCGACATGATGACCATAACGTAAGTATTGGATGTGAACACGTCGATAAAAGCGGCGAAGTTTGAATTACGCACTTCCATGCTTTGAAATTGAGCAGCCAATTTGCTACGTAGGCCGAGCGAGTCAATATAAAGAGAAATAAATGATTTGTTGTAAATATAAAATCTGAAGAGATCAGCTCTGAAAGTGAACAGCTCAGTTCATACCTGCAGCTCAATTTAAACTGTTTGATGATGTTGCTAACTTTTTCAAAACGATGCACGTCACGATGCGGTCTCCTCTGACAATGGGAAATCACCTTTTGGAATTTCAGAGAATAATAAGAATAATTTGGATTGTTACTTGATTAGTTGATGCATTTGCTGCGAACAAGGACCGC
>JAQIYI010001037.1:0-13774 GCA_034700265.1 Polyzonium germanicum
AATTACTTATGACTTAGGAGCAACATCAAGTTTTAATCTGATGTGGACATGAAAGCCTGCACGCTGAGTGGTAAGCATGCGCGCCTTACAAACAAAAGGAGCGAGTTCGCCCCCCCCCCCCAAGTGAAAAAATTATTTTTTCAAAAATAAAACGCAGACGGACAGACATTCGCTATTAATATAATTGTATAAGATTGTAGGTCTACTTATACTGAATTCAGATGTTACCGCTTCTTTTAGCAGCTAAGTCGTATTACTAGCCACGCAAAGAGAAAACGCGGTTAGGCCTGAAATAGGCTTAGCTTCGTGACAGAATCCGGTTGCCTGCTTCCAAAGGAGCGCCATCTTGGATTTAGGTGTTGGTGTTCTATGGGGCCCTACATCCACTGTGTTTAGCATTCTCTTTCTACCGAGTTGAAGATGGCTCTTAATAATGCGTTGGGGGATATCCCTTAACAAATTCAATTTGACTACAAAAATAATGGATTCACGTCCAGTTATGAGGTCTTACCATTAAAAGAAAACTCTTCGTCCAATGGGCTCATTTATTGCCCCCCCCCCAATTGCAATAAAAATAAATATAACTATACGTGTTACGCCACTGGTAGGCACTATGGTGGTCCTAATCTATATCTAAAAATTGAAAAAATTCAAAGTTTTCAATTTTTCGATAGAGATTTGGATTAAGCCTAAAGCCGGGGACACAGGTGAACGACTGATTGTGTACTGGCAGACGTCGCGAACGTCAGCAATACACTAGCTCATCGGTTTTCTGTTCTGCTTACAAGCGGCAAAAGTGCGTATAGGCCTACTGCCGCTACTGCGTAGGAGAAAATACTTAGTGGATGTTCTCAACATGCTTAAGTAAGGAGTAGGCCTAGGCCTATGATTTAGTTGCAGCGTGGCAGAGTTGGTAAAGTACGCGCCTTCAAATTGATGACAATCAAATGTTCATGGATGTCCATCCGTCAGGGTTCAATTTTTGAAAACAATGTCGTGCCCTGGCAGAGGCAAGACATTGTTTTCAAAAATTGAACGCAGACGGACGGACGGACGGACATCCGCTAATAAGATATGCGAAAGCAGAGACTATACACCACGTTACTGGAATACTGCATCCGGTAGGGTGGCCACTTGACCACCGCCATTAACAGTAGACCTTGCCATTGAATCAACATTTAGCAACCGCCATGAACAGCGACCCGGTGGCAATTTAACATTGAGCGCCGCAGCGCACCTAGTGGCGATAATGTGAAGCTTAAAAATATTACATGGTGTATAGAATATAAATAAGACACCGCACGCGGCGAAATAATTGACGCCAACATAACTTGTGACGTCAGCGCAGACAAAACGGCTGCCCCCACACGGAGGGGATCCGAACCCATGCCCCTCGATTGCCGGTCGAGTGCTCTTCCAACTGAGCTACCCGGCCACTTACACTGTATTATGATCCTCACCTCGAATTATGTATTTAATATTTCTATGAAGGCAAACTTATTTCTGGTATGTCTGTTATTATAATTTATAAACGTCGACATACATAAGTAGCCTAGTAAATGCATTAAGCATGAACTAAATTAGGAAGTACTATTCTTGATCATTTCCAATGTTACTTGTCAACGGTCCAGAATACTTCCTAATCTTATAGGTCAACTATTTTCGCTCGCCCCAAACCGCCACAGCGCCACAAGACCACTAATATATTCGCCGGATATAATGTAGTACTACTGCCACGAGTGTAGAGCCACTGTTTAGATAACGGATCGAAAATTAATTTAGGCTTACATTCCATTTTAACAACGCTTTTGGTTTGCTCAAGAAACCTCTAATTGAACTTATTAATGATCCGCGTTTCATTATCAAACCTCACCCATGGCCTTTAATAGGCCTACAGTTTCTCCACCGACATGCGCCCCAGGACAGTACCGTTCTCGCCTGTGAGTATGGCTCGGGTCTCCACCACATTTATTTGCCGTCCAACCCGGGAAGTTCCTGGGTATAGTTTTGGAATGGTTGGAACCCATTCTTTTCCCGGGTAGAATCTGGTCCTGTTTGACCACTTTGTCCAGGTTGCCAGATACCCTTATCTGGCATATTGGGTGCCAATCACTCAAGCAATCTGGCAGATACCCTTATCTGGCAACACTGAGTACCAAGATGCTAGCAGACAGCAATACAATATCCGTTCTAATTCTGCCAGGCTATATTTTGTCTGGAGGAGACACGGGCCAGGGCCACATTCAGGCCACAATGGCTCGCTATAGGCACGGGAGGGCACGGCTGGGTATTCATCGAATTTATCACTGCTCTCAATTTCCACTTTCCAATATGTGCCATGTCGATGAAAAATTAAAAAATTCACTTTCTGTATCGGTAGGCCTATAAATGCTAGAGCGATGAGAATGAAGGATATTGAACAGTTTCCTATGGGCTACCTTTATAGGTTTCATGACCAGGTCCGCATGATAAATTTCGACATTATAGATATTAAGCCAGCCTATGAGCCTATGCAAAAGTAAAATTAAAAACGAAATGCATTAAGACTGATTCGCATTGCGCGCAATTTGTATGATTCGACAACCAGCAAGTTTTTGTTTGATAGATGGTGAAACAATTTTATAACCTCGGGTCGCGCGATAAAAATTTAACAATGCGAAACAGTCTTAAAGATTTGATAAATCGTCGTGAATCAATTTCGTTTCAATGAACAACGGTTTAACGTTGTGTTGGACAAGCGATATCATCGGATGCGCTGCAATAGTCCTACATGGGCTTAGATTAAAGTTTATTTGCTACATGAAATTCACATATTGTATATGACTTACTGTAGGCCTATATAAAGGTCTTTAAGCTTATAGAAATATGATAAATAATATTAAATATGTCGCATTGGCTTAGTCATACCGCCTACACCATTTGCAATCTTGCAAACGTGCCTATTCATATGGCGAAAATGTGAAGCCTATAAAATATTATGCCTACATCGTGTATAAAGCCATTTAGGCTGGAATCAATAATGATTTTTAGAGCTGTCTCAACTTAAAAAAACCCCAGACATGCAGAGAATACGTCATTTTTCTATTCAAAGATAATGGAAAAATGACGTCATCCGAGCCTGTAATAGGGATATTTTCAAGTCGAGACAGCTCTAAAAGTCATTAGTGATTCCAGCCTTAATGTCATCAGTGTATGCATACTTGCATGATAAGAAAACCCACCTTTAGTGTCATGGATTTAATACGGCACATTTAAGTAACAATCAACCATTGCTTAGCTAATACATCTGTATACGTTATACTTAGAAAGTTGTAAGCATAGATTGTGGGATAAAATTACGTAAGAATGGTTTTCGAAATTTCTATCATGCTGTAGGCCTATTACGCTCTACTTGTACATGCAATGAAACAAGATTATTCTATCTTCTTGTAGACCCTTGTGCAGATGACATCTTTGATGGTCAAAATCTAAAACGATAAATTGGTACCAATGAGTGACTCCATATTTTAGAGGAGATTGGATAGAATTAGGAAGGTAAACTATAACAAAGCTGTTTATACTGTAACTAAATGAAAATCTCTAATGAACCATGACTTTTTTTGCGCTTGGTGTAATCATTATTAAGTAGCGTTTTATACGCCAAATAGAAATTCGCCTGTCCTGAATAAACTTTCCAACATAATTATAATTTTGAATATACTGTGACGGTCGTACTTTCAAGCGCACAAATTCGCTTATGCGTGCGTGCGTGCGTGGTACTAGGGAGTACCCGGGGATGCGATGCAGGCCTCGTAACCACGGGATTTCACCTGATGGCTGCGTTTTCTATTGTTTCTAAACCCCATTTAGGGACTTAGAATGCATTTCTGTTCTCCATATTCCAATACAAGATGTCTAGTTCTGTTTATTCCCGCAGTGTGTGTGGTCCAAGAAACATAATGAGAACACCATATGTGAGTTCCTGGGCTGAGCTGACCAGAGAGAGTGCAGCTCAGCCTGGTTATTCCATTTATATTAAAGGAGGGTCGTCACAATACACGTAAAATGAAATCCAAAACTGTTCCAAGTTATCAAGGAACTAATACAGAGCACTTTAAAAAAAAGACATTAAAATTTTGTAAACCGACAAAGCCTATTTTGAAATTTCATCATTTGGAAGCAATTTTATTTTGAAATATTAGGTTTTCAGATCACGTTTTCATAAGGAAACTATTGTAAATGTATTCCATGTGTTTAAATATTATAATTTAAGTGTCAGGAGTATAAAAAGCTTCCTACATTACATTTCCCGGAAATTATTAAACCTGTCAATAGAAACTTATAATTCTCTCACCATTGTCATTTCGTCGCCATTAAAGACTCTGGTCAACACAGTATCCAATCTCTCTGCATCATTTTTGGTTACACTCTTCTGCGACTGGATTAATTTGTTACCATCCTGAGTAACGGTTGTCTTACATTTTTGTTAAAAAAAATAAGAAAGGTCAATTAGATAAAATACCGTTGACTAATTTTGCTTACGCATTATTATGAGGACAATCATACGCTACCTTGAACATCCGACCATCTAGCGCTTCTTCGTCGAACTCTACACCCAGCTTGAATTTGATTTCTGTTGTCTTTAAAGAGGTCGTCGTCTTTATGCTGATTTCGTCGCCATCTTGTTTGATCTCTTGAGTCGGCGTTGATGTCTTGGCCAAAGTGCGCAGCGCAAAATTGACACCTGTGCCGGGTCAAACACAAAAGTAAAACAAATCTAGTCAAACATGGTAGTAGTCGGATCATATACAGGATTTCATTTCAGGTTACGGGTACTGGTACACAAAAAGATCATAAATTTAGATAAGGGGAGCTAAGAGTTACAATGGAGGGGGGGGGAGATTGAGCTCACTGAATTCACCATTATTCCCCTCAGATTCATCTGTGAGGATCGCCTGTCGTAGATGGGCTTAGATACCAGCATGGTATATAGTGGCGAATCTTTTTCCAATCGCACTCGCTTGTTTGTGAGGATCCCTTGTAGCCGATTTAGGCATAAATATCATTGGATGACGATTGATTTATTATAAACAAGGTATCTGGGTCGCTTGGTGGCCCGTCGCCTTTTTGTCAGGCAAGATCAGAGCGGTTTAGGCCTCGCTGCATGCGCGGTTCAAATCGACGTTTTAAACTGATAAAGGCATGAAGATCTGTGGCTGACTGGTTAAGGTGCTCTTTTGCACCCCAGAGGTGCAATGTATATATATATATATCACGCAAAATCTTCTTCCGGACATCTGTGAAAAGTCAAGACTTCACCTTTCAACAGGACAGTGCGCCGGCCCATCGTGCGCTTGATTCCGTCCAACTGCTTGAACGTGAGTTCCAACGCTTTGGCGGTGGCCACCTAACAGTACTGACCTAAACCCTGTTGACTACGCAACTTGGAGCAATATCCAAGACGAGGTCTACCGAACGCTAATCCGGGATGTTGACGAACTTCGCCTAAAAATTGTGAAAGCATGGACTACCCTCCATCAACGTGTGATTGATGCGTAAGTCAACCAATGGGGAAACGACTGCGCGTGCGTTGCTGCTCACGGTGGACATTTTGAACACAAATTGTAATAGCCATTCAGTGGAAATTTAAGTAATCCATGCGTCTGAAAACGTTCATTCAAAAAAAAAACCGCACCTACTTTCGGTGCTTGTATGTTTGGTTTTCTAAGGGCTAGAAAACAAAAGTGTTAAGCTTATTGGTTAGGTCCATCCATTACCTTTAAAACGGTGTATCGGATATAATATATTTTAATTATTTTTATATGATACTCTAGATAGCCTACAGCATGCAAAATCCAAAGTACATGTAATTAAAAGCATTAAGATAAGATAAATTGTCGTGGATCAAATTAATTCCAACAAATATATTATTTGAGCTTGAACCTTTTAAGTCGGACTTTTAACGTGCAATGTCTGAATAAGGAACTGCTCTTGAAGTAGTCTACACATAGGCATACGGTAGATTAAAGTCTATGCTTGTTATTTTACCATTTTAGCAATATAAATGCGAGCGAGGACTCAAGCAATTTTTAGTTTTACAAATTTGATTTTTTTAAAGTACGGTTCGGTATTTTCACAAAAGTGGGGGAATTTCTTCCCGAGGGGGGGGGGGGGGTTTCTGGGGGGAAGGTGTCACTCCTGACTCCAACTCGTTGACGGCTGACCACATGGGGGGCGCTGAATCTCCGTTGGACTTTAAGCGAATCAAGAATTCAAGCCACCCTGAAGAAGGTGAATGTCAATGGCCGTCACATACAGAACAACAGAAGAAGATAAAAAAACCCACCTTCAACTTTACATAACTTTAATGACTACGCAGGGAAGGGCGGGAGAGATGGGGGGGGGGGGTGGCCCCCATCCCCATCGACTTGCATTTACCAACAAACAACACCCAAATATTCATCTCACTGGACTTGCATCATGGTGTGTGTCTTAAGTCTTGGTCATTCCCCATTGTCGTTCCCAGAGAACGATGCAAAAAATTAGAAATTCTTTACACGTTTACAAATTTGTAACAAAAAGAAAAAAAAAAGATGGCCGAAGTAAGCCTAAAGTGATGTAAATTAGCCGTTCAACTGTGAAGAAAAAGTGACCTCCTCGGCTCTCCCAACAACAACGAAAACTAGGATATACCAATATAAAAGGGGCACTCCGGCAATCTTTCGTCAAGTTGTGACGTCACAAGCAAATTTCGCCATTTTGAAAGCATGTCGTTTGCACAGTGATGAGTACATGCTTAAAGTTAGTGGTGACCCCTGACGACCAAATCACGTCATTTCACGTGTAAGTTGGACGAGAGGTGATCAGTAGGCACTTTAATTTTGTAGAAAGTGCGCAGATTAAGTGGAGGTGTAAACAAAGACAAGGAAAAAGTGCGATACACGCAACATGTAACGTAATCTAGTTGTGTTGCTGGGAACAACTCGTTTGATAAACGAATATGTTTTAGGCCGGTATCCCTATCTTTGACTAAATTTGTGACTTGAGCTGAGCTCATCTCAAGTCTTGTCTAATTCAACTGCTGCTTCATGCTGCGGTATGGAGTAGACTTGAACGCCGCTAACTTTTTACTCACATTTTAGATACCTTATAGGCCTTAGTGAACAAAATCCGTGACTTGGGGCTAGAATTTAGTTAATAGTTTGACTCAAGTACTGCTTGAGTGTTCGTTATAAGTTATAACTTATAACACTTAGGGGATGCCAGCTTTAAGCAACATACAATGTTTAACTCATTCATTAACTGCAGTAGATTACGTTAATGTTGGTGTGGCCATATCATGACATCAAATTTCCTCACTTACTTCATGAAATGCTCCATTACGGCGCACCACAACGTGAGGTCAAAACATAGCCTACTACTCGGTATGTGGACAAGAGATTAGTAGGGATTTGTCTCATTAAGACTTGCATTGCTAGATAATCGATTTAATTCTTCGACATCTATTAGCAATGAAAGAATGAATAACGAAGCAGACGAATTAAAACGACTTTATACAATGGACGTCAAAGTCCTAAATGTCCCTCAGCTATATAGTATTATGAAACGTCACATCGTTGTTATGGCAAACGTATGAAGAAAAACGCAATATCACCTAATAG
The DNA here is from genome assembly GCA_034700265.1 of Polyzonium germanicum. Lineage (NCBI taxonomy): Eukaryota > Metazoa > Arthropoda > Diplopoda > Polyzoniida > Polyzoniidae > Polyzonium > Polyzonium germanicum. Next base: position 7,641 of record JAQIYI010001037.1, read on the forward strand.
TTTGCTAATCCTAGAAAACCAGCAAGTAAATCAGAGCCTTTTTTCTTTTTTCTTCCCCAAAAACGCACCTTGTTTTTTTTCACTAGGCTAGTCAAACTTCTGAGAAAATTTTCAACAATTCAAATGCACTTCTCCGTACAGGTTCGTTAAGCACAGGTGTAAATACGCGATCATGTGATCATGCAAAACTACGATACGCTTTACGTAAAAGTCGCCCCTCCCCCTCTCTCTCCTTCCATTTTAAATTAACTAGCCCTATGAGACGTTAACGTACCAATGCTCTCTCTATAGCTTAGTCACTCCTTCCAAAAAGCAGAATATCAATTGTACCGAATTTTTTGATAAAAAAGGTGATGATGGATGATGCAACTTTGGATAGTTTGACCACATTGTACTTCATAATAAGTTGACAGCTACACACTAGCCGTAATTCTGGAGAGAAAAAAGTGTGTTTCTCCCTAGGCACTAGTTTACATAAGGTTAGTTTGTGGGGAACAACTGTCAATAGGCCCTAGAAATGTGGGAATGCGGGGACCTCGCTCGAACAATACGTTCACCATTTGCGACGTTGATAGATCCAGGCAACAAACAAACAGCCGCTGCCTCGACATCTTTGAGACCGAGATTGTGACACTGTGACGTTTGCTAACCATACGTACAAGTACGGTAGCTCAATTGTTTTTTTTTTTGAGCAGGCATATTCTTTGAAAAATACAAAGAAAGAACTGAGGAAAATAAATGGACGCTGGCAGGATACGAACCCACATACCGGTAGAATGATACAGTATAACATCGAGCTGCAGAGCCACTCACTACTATTCTAATTTTAGTTTTGAGGGTCTAGGGTAGTCTTCTATGGTAATTCTTTGGCATGCCACTGATGTCCCGTCATGTCGTACCATGTGGCTGAGGCATCAGTAGAAGTTTTGACGTCATATAAAGGCATGCAGTGACAGAAAACCGGCTTAATTTGTCAGCTATTAGCAGCGAGCGAGAAATTCGGGTGAATTTGTACACTTTTTTACGAATTTGATGCTTTATGAATTATAGCCAACGTTAATCAAATGCGTTAATTAACCAAGCGAGAAATTTGAGTTTGTTTGCCAACGTATTCCGACCTTTTCCAATTAAATTCAAAATATTATATAGGCTTAGTGAGAGAAATATAATAAATATTTCTTCCACGCTCTTCAATATTTTTTTCCACACTTCAATATTTGCCGCCATGGAGTCTCTTCCCTTTTCAGAAACCCGCGACAAGGTTTACCAGTGCGTTTTACAGATGACGTCTGCACGCTGATTTTTACGACATACCCGTAAGCGGGGTTGGCATGTGCGGCAAGAGTTGCCTCTGCCTATGGCGGCCGCGGATTGCATCTGCCGCGGCCGCGGCCGCTGGCGCATAATTTCAGACCGCATGCAAGAGTCAAGTGAAACCGCATGCAAGCGGCAAGTCAAGACGAGATGCAATAATTGTGCCTTTTTGAGCCCCAAAACGACGCCACAACACACAGGAGATGGGCCAGTGGGGATCGAACCCACGATTCAAAGCAGCCACATGTGAGCAGTGGCACAACCTCCTGATTTCCGCTTCCGTTTTATTTTTAAATTTTCTTAAGCTTCTGATTGGTTGGCGCTTAAGGTTGACTCTTGCCGCAGAGGCAAGAGTTAAAAATTTTAAACTCTTGCCGATGCGGCTGGAGGGTTGCATCTGGCGCTGCCGCGGCCGCTTGCCGCACATAACGCGGCATTTTGCATCTGACTGTTAAAAGTTGCATCGCGGCCAAAAAGTCAACTTATGCCGCACATGCGGTCCAGGCTTTACTGTAATACACGTATACAATTATACATGACGCCTGACGATCTTACGTAACGTCATGTGGTAGAAAGCCCAGGCTTTAGTAAACCTGGGAGTGTAGAACTAGTTTCCGAATAGCATCATGAAGAGAAAATAAATAGAAAATGACGTCATGCATACAATCGCTAGCCATTTACTGTGGGAAAATACTGTCAGTTCGGTTAGTTCGCGTCCTTGCAATCAATAACGACAATTGTGCATAGAGGAAACAGGGTCAAGCTACTAGGAAATCCAGAAACAATTTTACAAAGAAATCCTATTAATATGAATTGGTCAATTAAGCAAATATTAAGCCTACATATTGAAATACGAAATAATGGCATTAAAAATAAACTAAGCTGGTTCTGAATCCGCCCATGCTGGAAACTCTGCATTTGAGATTTATTAAAGAAATAGGAAAAACTATAAAAGAAAATCCCATCAAGAAAAAATACACACATTGTAGGTTCCCTGTACATAAATTAGCCAACATGGATCTGGATACATATCAGGACTAAACATCAAGGAACGTTAGGAACATTGGGCTACGACAATTGGATAGAAAAAAAGCGACGTCGAGATGCTGCAAAACGGGATTGGGTCAAGCATTTGATTACAAATCTTGACGTTTCGTTGAAAGGGAACTAAACTTTCATTTTCAATTTGATATATTTCACTTCGTACTAACACTATGAATTCCATTAGAGCTAATCTTTTTTTTTTCTTTCTACTTTTAAGAGTCCCAATGGCACTGCGCTGTCCAACTACTTGTAGGCCTATTTCCCTCATTCTTTGCTTATTCCTTCCCTCCTTCTGACAAAAAATGCAGAAAGGATCGAATTCGGAATTGTACAGGCCTACTGCTTTAATCCCATAAGGAAAGTAGGAGGTGGCGAAGGGTGCTGGCATAGTGGGGTCAGACTGTCTTGCATTCACAAACAAATCCAGTAACTTTTTTTCTTTTTTTTTTTGCTCAATCTTTTTCTTGGAAAATATAAAAAATGCGACCAAGTGATGCATACAAAGTACCCTAGGCAACAATATGTGCAAAGCATTTTGGAAAGATTTGTTCGTTGTCGTTTGATTGATTTTTCTCATATATTTATTACGTCTTGTCCGTCCTCACTTAAGTTTAGCTTAAAAGAGAAACCTCTTCCCCATCACCCCCAAAATCATGAATTTAAATATAAAAGGAGAGCCATTTGCTGTCAAGATGAAAATCGTTTATGTTTAAGGTTTCACCATTCAGCACTCTTAGCAATCATTGTGTTCCTACTGATGTTGTACATTAGTTTGAATTGCCAGCAATTGCTGTGATTGTGAGCTGAAATGTTGGCAGACAAACATACAGATTAAAAGATTTAAGCTTTTTAGACAAAGAATTACAAATTGCATCACTGTCAAATACAATTTACAAATTACATTTAAAATAGTTTCAAACTGGAATTGTGAAATCAATGCAATTGCATCCATGTTGCCAATTGTAATGTTTTGTCTAAAAAGCATAATTTTGCATGTTGGAGCAGCACAGTTGGTCCCACTCAGTTTTAACCTGTATGAAGGGCTTTAGTTGTCACTTATCACAAAAGATGCTGTTTCGCATAATGCAACTTGCTAATTTCATTAAGAAGAGATGAAGTCTCATTAAAAATAAAACCATTTGGCCTGTAAAAATCGGTCCATCAACATGTGAAAACGTCAAGAATGATATAAATAAGGAACACAAAAAGGAGGAGGAGGAGGAGGAAGGTCGACGCAACGTTTGGATAGAGCGATTTCACGGTGCGAGGACACAAAGTGGAGGAGGACCCAATAATGGCAAAACTGAATAAGGGAAAGAGCAATATACATGTGTATAGGCCTATATTAAAAAAAGATGGAAGTGTCCATTGTGAAAAAAATGCAAGCATTTCCAGACGAAGGAGAGAAATATTTGAATTTTTTATGTTCCTTCTTCTACTTGGCAATGATGTATGCAAATGCAAACGAGCATCGATATAACTCTGCGCGCACATACGGGTCACCGGCAACTGTTAACCTCCCACAATATCACAATGAAATATGGTGATCAAACAGCGATGGTCTCATGCAATATAGGAGGTCTAGCCCGCATCCACATTCTCTCTTTCTCATCATACCCTACTCAGCACTTGACTATGCAATGGAATCTAGCTTCATGCATAGTACAATGGTATGCACATGTTACATGTACATCATACGAGTAGTTGCTACCTCTCGTAGTTGCAACCTTAAGAGACAAGAGTACAATTTATATCGACTAAGGTTGGAACTGTTTGATGTAATATTGGTTTTGAGGGGTAGCCACTTACCGATTACAGTGAAGAGTCCAGGATGGTTGTTTTGTTTGACAGTTTCTGAAATAAAGAAAAAAACAAAGTCGATGAAGTTTGCTAACTAACTTGGTTACAAGCTTTCGCACATGGAAACTTGCACATTACACAAGTAGGCCTGTGAATTCGGGCAGTAGTGAGGCTTACTGTAAAAACATGCAATGGTACAGTGTAGGCTTGCCCCAGAATTCAGAACTACGAAAGAGCCGAACTACTAAAAACTAAGATCGTCATGAAGTGAGGTCTTAACAAGATCAGAGATAATTCATAAATCATTAGGAAACAAAGAATGTTGGAAAACTAGTGTGCGTGTCCAAAATGATGATGGTAAGTGTTGTAAAGTACAGATTTCTTTACTTCTCTCAAAGATTTCCCAATATCGCAACATTAATTACTGAGTTCTCTGAAGAAATTCCATACAACGAGTCCACTATCCTCCCCGCTGTTGCGCCGCAGAATATAATAAAAGGAAATCCGAAAATGAGCAAACCAACGAGTGTAACTTAAATCTAACTTACAATGTACATTTAAATATTACAAGTAGGCCTACACTAGTAGTCCAGTAGTGTCACTTTTCATTTGTCTTGGCAAGTTGATATTCCAGTCACCTTCAACTAACACACTTATTAGTACCTATCGAACTTATCACACTATCACTTATCCGACTTCAAATGTTTAGTCAATTACAATTTAAATGCATAGAAATGAAGTTCCAAAAAAACATTTAAGTTTAACTGGGCTGCTGGTTGGTCGGCCTATAAGTATCACAACTTTCACTTTCACTGTTAGTTCGTTTCAAGGATCCGCTTCACACTAGCCAAAGTCACAAGGAACACAACCACACTATACTGTGACACAACGTCCCACACAGAGCACCCACCCCTACTGTGGCAGTCGTTTGCCACTACACAAGCAGCGCCTCCAAACTTCCAAACCACAAAATAGCTTTCACAATGACCCTAAACAAACAACGGGGCCTACAACTTTGCTTCCGGATTAAGTGCGCCAATTGGGTTGCAGCGCCAATCATGGGTTATTCAGGCTTGTATTTTATGCGCAAATGATAAAAAAAAACCTGTAGGTCCCATCTAGGAAGACGATTTGAAAGAACAAGAAAGAAAAAAAAATGCTTAACTATGAACAATGATTTCAGAAGCTTCAGATATGACATCATGGTATGCTGAATGGTAGGCATAAAGTGAGAAAATAGGGTCTCTTAAGCGTAACAAGAGTGTTTCCCCTCTCCAATCCTAGATCAAGAAGAAGAAAAATAACACCTTGGATTGCTGAGAATGCCGTAAATTTTGCACACCTGACTTTTAAATAAATCCGTAAAGTGTAAACTATGGATGCAAATGCATGCGTGTATCGTACAAGATGAAAAAGCGATGGCTCACAATCGCTTGATTTGTTCCCAGATGTTATGCACCGGCTATTATTGTAACTGGAAGACATTGTAGTTGGCGGCGATATGGTGGAGGGTGGGTGCCAATTGGCAAATGGGAAAAGAGACCAACAAATTGTACAATGCTCGAAAGCATGCACAGTTGGGCAAACACGGTTAAAAGTAATGTTAAAGTTACGGTATGTTTCGGCAACAGTGTGACCCGCGATGAAAGGCAACTGTTTGCCGAACTGTCATTTGTTGATACACTTTTGTAAGAATTATATCTTTTGAGTAACGGGTGGGGGAGTAATGGTTGCAAGAAGGAGCAGGATGAAGGAGGGTACCATCATGCATCCATAAGGGAGTCTATGGACCAAAGGGTCCCAATGAGAGCAAAAAATATATATATGAGCGCCTAACAACATGGGTGGCCACACAGAAAAGAGAGAAAAGTCATTGCAAGGTGTCTGAATCTCTTGATGGGAGCTTTTGTTAGTCCAATATGGAAACGGGTATGTACCCTCTTATTTCTCTCCACAACGTAGACACAGGTTGGAAA
>JAQIYI010001038.1:0-13772 GCA_034700265.1 Polyzonium germanicum
CACGACCCCGAGTAGCCGTGTGTGAGCAGAGCAAAGCCGAAAGCCGTGCTCGACCCACTGCGCAACCGGAGCTCCCCCTCTGCTAAGTTGATGCCCTAAGGGATAAAAATAGCCCCAATAAGTGGCATCTCATGGGCAACTGCACCAGCGCCATCTAGCGATCGAGAAGATAAGTCCTGCCTGAATAGCGCAACAAAGTAAAGCGATTTTGTTTGTCAAAAATAAAGATAAAATGTGAACAAAGTTGGCACATGTTGTAGGCCTACATGTAGATTGAATAAAATAAAATAAATAAAAATTATAATTGCAGGGACTGTTGACTAGAGACAGTGCCGCCATCTAGTGTCAAGGACTCAGAACATAAATGGCAACAAACGGAGAGAGGGTGCCGTATGTTTGGGATAAGGAGAAACGCCAAAGGTTTTAAAGGGGTATGACCACCGATTTTCCAGACCAAACCCCACCGTTAGGGTCTGTTGACATGGCCAACTTGGTAAACACCAAGTGAAACCACTGCAGCAGCATTAACCCTAGGGGGACAGATGTTTGAAGGGCCCTGGTCAGCGATGACCATCACACCGTGTACGGTGTGCCTCTACTATGGAAAAAACAGGTCTAAAGAAGTTAGCGTACGTGTCCACGGAGGTCAAACAACAATGCCCCTTATTTTGCCAGTTTTAAAGTTTTCAATTTTTACATCAGGCCTAATTTTGTCAGATAGCCAAAGGATCATCCCTTTATATTTACCACACTTTTTCTTGTTGCCATATCCCCAACATTAGCACCTTCCTCTGCCTAGATTCCTGTCTATACAAGTAGGCCTATTAATGGCGAAGCTACAATTGCATGTTGCCAGGTTCCCTGCGTCTGCGTCCGTGTCTGCATGCGATGGATGACCTTTGCGTGTTATTTGAACTCAAGCGGCGCGTGTGGGAGGTGCATTCTACAGTGGTAGGTAATTAAATGGTCATGGAAAATAAATCATCGTCCTGTAACCAGAGTTCCATTTTACCCGGGGAAAATTGTGGCCAAAAGTGGACAAAAGCAGAAATATACGGATTAATGAGATTATACAATAGGCCCATGCACTCATGCTAACTATGGAGCAAGTAAGGGTATTGTGTAACCCCATGTTAAGTCTATGGGTCCATAAGGGTGCTTCATATGCAGATTCCTTATGTAGGCCTATTTATTATAGGGTCCGTGTAATTGGGCCTGCATGTTGGCACCTTTGTTTTAATGCTAAAAAATAAATATTATACAATATACGGGTACACTTTATACGCTCATATTAACTCTATGGATCCTTGGGGATACCACGTCAAACTCGATGCTGAGTTTAGGGGGCCCTTAAGGTAACCCATGATTGCAATGTCAAGTATAAGGGTTTCCTTTCAAGGTGTTACATTGTGCCCCATGTCACCCTAAATTGTCCGTAGAATTTTGACGGTTAACCGCTTTCATATGCGCCATGCCGTCTTTCGTGCACTTGAGGCGGCATAGTGGCAAAATCCCCGTTGACACGACCGATTTATTTTTGCATCCATTTATAAAAGTGCGATAAATTTAGCAAACAGCAGATTTATTTTTAAGGTTTTTTGGACTACTTACTGCAGTATGTCTATGAAGCAACAGATCTGACAGGCTTGATGTGTTGACAAGTAGCTGCCCAGCAAGAACCTGTACACTAAATCCACACTTGTTTGCACGGCACTTAATTAGCTAACCACAAGCAATGTCCACTAGGTTAGTAGCACGTGCGATATATCCAAACATATGAGTCATTGAGTCACGAATGCATCCTGTGTAAAGTATTTTTAGAAAATCCAGTTATGTGCTAGGAGATCGAGAGTGGCCCAGGTGAACACTGCAGGTTACACATGAAGTAAATAAGAGAGTAATCCCAGTTGGACCCTATAGCGGACGTCCGAGCTAATAGGACGGACGGACAGACAGACAGACAAGTGGACACAAGAGAAGGCGGCGGCTAGCCAAATAGCTCCTAGTGTAAAAAAAATAAATAGCCACCCTCTGAAAATAGGGGGTGAGCTAAAATGCTAAAGCAGGCAGGCCTACAAATAGGAGAGAGAATGAGGAACCAGGATGTGAAAAAAGGGGAGGGGGGTTATAAAAATGAGGAGGGGTGCTCCTTGCATTGCTTGGGAAGAGATTACGCTGGAAGATTGTGTCCGAATAGTGAGGCCAGTCAAAAACATTTACGCCAAAGGTCATCCTAGAAAATTGAAGAAAAAAAAGGTTTTACCCCCACTTTTTTAGGAGCTGCATATGGTAGGCCTAGGGTACTAGACTAGTAGTCTTTACTAGACTATACGTGCAGTTTGCATTAAGCATGTCTACTTGGAGCATGATGAGTGATGACCAACAAACTTGCAGAAAAGAGCCAAAACTGTTTTAGGGTTGTCAAATTTGACGTCATTTTAAGGAGCCACTCTAGTTTAATTTGAGGTTTTTTTTAATTTTAGCTCTACCCTCCGGATTTAGTGAATTTTTTTGGTATTATCAAATTTGGTTGGAAGGAAATAGGACCATAAATATCCTTGGTTACCATAGTTGCAATGTTCTGAAATTTGGCGCTTTTTTTGCAACTTTCCGGAGCACTTCCGGTAAAACTGCACTAGCTCCTAACGCGCCTACGCCAAAATGCGTCAGAGGTCACCTCTCAATATGCAGCTGTGGGTTCGAATCCTGTATACGGCATGACCTTTTTTTCTGTCTGTGTATCAATTAAATTAGTAAACCATTATTTGCTGCTGCAACAATGTTGTATTGAACACTGGTTAAAAATAACTGGTGAATACCGGAAGTTGTTGGGTAGGTTCTTCTTTTCGCGTACCCATATGCCCGACATAAAACATCGATATCGCATTACATCGTTTCCAATTCCAGGCAAACTAAGGCCGATTTATTTCCTACACAGCGAACGTAAAGGGATGCTGAATTGATAGAAAGGTGAATTTTTAATATCTAAATTTTTCATTTAAACTACAGTGCCCCTTTATTAGTTCAAAATAAACCTGAACAATTGTAAGCATCGATATTTACGTTGATTTCCGATATTTTAAACAATTACTCGATTGTAACTATCCTATTCCTATTTTGTAAAATAAGAATCGGCATAGCGGAGCATTCCAAACCCTAAGCCATTATACATGCTAGGGAATACCCATTGAAATAGTGTTTGGAAGGGGGGAAACGAAAATATATTTTTCCAAAATATAAATTTGTTGGGATTAAAGAAAAAGGTCTAAACTAGACGGCCAGACAACCAAGGTTGTTTCGATGACTTGCAGACGTAGAAAGCTAAGTCTACATGTACGATTGTACATGTATGTAGGCATCCATTTGAGGAAAACCAATTGTTTGTTGTGGGCCACAAGTCGGCCAACTGAGCGTAAACAGGTAAGATTAGAAAGGACGACGACGGACGTTGAGATAAAAACCCCACTTTTTTCCCTCTTCAAATCACCCCCTCACACACAGTGGACAATGGACAGAATTTTGCATATATAGTTACATGTACATGTATATGTACACAGGGGCACACCGACTGTAAATACATGTACTCCAATGCCCGTGAGAGCAGACCTAAAAATATATGCCCCAGTGAAAAGGTTTCCCACCCATTTAAGGGGCCTTTCGCGCAACACCTGAAGAAAAAACTCTCAAACCTGTCCTTAGAATACTGCAGTCCGTTCGTTTTTTAAAAGGCCCCTTCTCCCCCACTTCAGGGTCCCCTTGGGTCATTTTTTCTTACTTTTTTCCTCTTGACAAACCAATATTTTAAGATATGGTCCAATTTTTAGCGCCGGCCATACCCATAGGTGCCCACGTTAAAAACCACTCCTTAAAAATAGTCTCTTACGGAAATCTCCATTATTTGAAAACTGTTTTTTCTTCTTCTTGTCCCCCCCCCCTCCTTGAAAATTCCCCCTAGAAATTTAAAATGCTATATACATACACGTTTGGACACAACACAAGTAAAAAAAAGGTCAGTCACGAGGTCAGTTTTTGGCGGCCATTTGCAAAAAAAATAGGCAGCTGCCATTTATCCATTCCCCCTCTCTTCTGAAAGTCCAAAGAAAATGAAAAGTTTTGATTTGATGGATGAAATAGACGATTCGAGGAGGGGAACTTAAAATGGATGCTTTTGGTCAGCAGGCCATAAAATCCTTGAAGCTTCATAAAGTTTTAAAGCGTTATTTTATATATTTTTTGTGGGCGCATTCGACTAGGCAAGATGACGTTTGCTAAAGTTTAGTCTCAGATTTTGCCCGGCCAACATAGTGGGCAAGAACAAAAGGGAGACACTGAACTGAACTTAATGTTAAATACATTGAAAATATAGCGTACAAAATTGGGCAATTATACAATGGCACAAGATGGCGCTTCATGTTCTGCCGAAGCGCCGGACAAATTAAAGCGTGGGAGATATCGCCGCTAGGAGGCTGGAGCGCTGCGGTGCTAAATGTTAAATCACAACCCTGTTCCCCTTTCATGACACGTGCTCACTGTTAGCTCAATGAGAGTGTTTCCCTTTCAAGGTGGCTAACAGACAACACTCATTTCCGGTTTACATGGTGTATACCAAAAGAAAATCGAAGCAGACGGGATTGAGCGTCAGTCTGTCCACTCAGTGTTGCCCGGTACAGAGACAAATTTCCCGTCTATGACGTCGCGCAATGGTAGGCTCGATGCTTCGCTCGGACAATTAGAAGTAGGGCCTATTACATAGCCTAGGCCTACTACTAGCCCAGAATATATAATATTTATTATTCACGAATTTCCCCAGTTTTACCCCCCCCCCCCCCGTCCCCTTAGTTGAGAAATATCTCGGTGGGGAACCTCGAGCTCTTAAGTCGAATTAAGTGTGTCATGTAACCAGCCTGACTAGTAGTGTTAGTAAAGCAAAAACAAACGAGACGCCATTAGACGACGAAAATTGAAAAAATAAAATAAAAAAATGATTCTCACACCCTCTTTAGATGGTAAAAAGGTCAAAACATGAAGAAAAGAAACAAACAAGTTTCCCCAAAGAAAAACAACTTTTTTTCCCTCTAATTTGCTTTGTTTGTCCGCTGAAATAGCCATTTAATGAGTGATGAAGAAAATGGATGAATAATTCGTGCAATGGCCAGTGCCCAGTGGGGGTGGGCAAAACCCACCTTCGGAGGGGGATGATGATACTGAAAAATTGAGAGAAGATTCACAGTTGTCTTGAGATGCATTTTGTTGGCCTAGCTTGGCATTGACCTCATTTTGCTCTTTCCAAAGTCAAAACAATCCCCTATGTAAGTGAAGCAACGTCTGAAGCATTAAAACGTAAATGCAGGCCTACACTGTATATGAAATAACATAGTGCCTAGAAATCTTGCAAACGGAAATGCTGTCTCAAAGCTAGCCTAACAGGTTTTCATGCATCATTGTCGTCATAATGGTACTGTCATTGTCGTTTAGCTTTTTCAACTCACTTAGATTTTTTTTTGCAATGAAATGCCTATTTTTAGCATTTATTTAAAATAATTACCGTAATAGGGTAACCCTCACTTCCAGTAAACGATATGTGCTTCATCGCGATGCGCCACGTGACACTCTCTGGCGTCTCACGTGACACACACGTCATGCGCCTTCGATGATAGAAGTCGTTAATGGAATGAAACCGGAGCTTCGTTAACCTTATATTAAAAATGGCGCTTCACGTGAGAGAAGTTGAAAGCGCGTTTGATTCAGCCTAGAAAATGAAACGAAAGAGTTAAAATAAAAATATTATCGTGGTTTTATCGTCGAATGAGCCGTTTTATCGAACGAACGGTGAGTTTTTGTTTTGAAAATCGGTACCGTGGCTTCCCATTTAAGTATGCAAATAATTCTGCGGTTGTTTCGCCAAATTTTGCCCACTACTCAACGGAGCACGCGGCCAAGGGCCATTCCAATACTATAGCCCTGTTTCGCCATTTTGCAATACCTTCTCCGAATCTATTCAACCATTTGGCTTGGCAAACGATCGGTCCACACAATCTGATCATGCAGATGATGATAAGGATTCTCCAGTTTTGTTTTACATTTTAGTTTCGAATAACGCGTACCCAATTTGTTGCTTGAGTTTGAAACTTCTTTGTAGTTTGCAACATGAACCCCACTAGAAGCAGATATGCAATTTTATATAACAAGGAGGAGGAGCGCGCGTCTGACGTTGCAATAAAATTACATTTTTGGCCGCATAAAACAAGATTGAAGTAACAGAAATACATAAATTGTCGTCATTGTTTCCTTGAGATTTGTAAACAAGGATCACAACATGCCCAGAACAAGGATTTATTATTTCTCGTGTACGATTCCCTCGATTGCGGGGCTTCATGCAGGTGGATTCTTCCCCATCCATCCATTAATCACCTCAAGGTTAAATGCGAAATGCTTACTTGCACTTATAAAGATCTCCTGCCGTCTCAGAAAACAAACTAATAAGCCGGCGGCTATTTTTCTCCATTTAAAATACTAGGTCGCATATTTGTCAGGGTCAAGTGAGCCTCGAATTAAATCCAGAGAAAACCCTCAGAAAAATGCCTTAAAAAACAAAAAAAATTGTTATTGTCTCAGAAACAAGGAAAAAAACACAAGTAGACAGACAAGAGCCGACAGACAGACATGTCTGACAATGTCCTCAAATGGCCAGTGCCACAGATGGCTTTATTTTAAATCTATCTTTCAAACCAAGTTAAAGCATCGGTCCAACTAGGCTGAAAGTCAAACCAAAAATAAAACCATTAGTGTAGCCTGTGTAGGCCTACCCGTATTTAAGACTAATGCCGGAATCACTAGGCCTAGTGCTAATCTCAAGACCTGTCTCGCAGCTTTAGCAACTTCCGGTTATCAAGGCGATTACCATCAGAATCAGTTATCATCTGTAGTTGTCCACGCGCACAGGTCGATCGTATTGCCGATTCACGAATTGGATCAGTTTAGCATCACTTTCTCTTCGCAAATCAGCGTGGTCGTGCAATCTAATCGTCGCCCGTCATCTCGTTTTTAAGTCAAAAATACCAACAGTGCTCCAAGTACGAGCTCGTACTTGAACATTTCATTTCCAAATTTATTCTAGAAATATTCTAGGCCTACTAGCTAAGTTTGTTCTATCATTAAGCAGATGAGCAAATCTGAATGGCTTCCATATGTAGCAGGCTCGAATGGCACATGCCTCTGTGGCTCGTCACGCACAATTACTACTGCCACAGGTGCAATGGCGGTGCCCATGACGTAGCTTCCTGCCGAACATCATGGCTAAGCACACTAACTTTGCCTGCATCGAGAGCGTCAAGCGTCGTTGTTCAAAGCACCGTCATGGTTTCCATGGTAACAATGCTCTCAAAGCTCAGAAATTTAGTGCGCATCGAGCTTTTGGCGCGCTTCTCACTAAGCAACTTTAGTGCACGCAACGCGATTTCTATCGAGACGTGTGACGTAACAACACTAATTACTCGCTGGATGCACTTTGATGTGTCATTAGGCCTATACGTGCTGGCGGGCCTGCTCGTATAGGCCTACATATACTGTAAATTTTTCACTGTGATGTTTTGTAATAGATCGCACGCAGATATTTGCATATCAATACAGCTGTGATTAGGCTTAGTAAACTGCGCGTCAGAAAGGTATTAAGTCGTAATGACTATTAACTAAGTGGGGCCAAAATGCCTGGCTCTTTTCTAAACTGGAGGCTTGAATTTCATGGATAATGATAATGACAGAATTTCATCCATAAATATTATTTATATTATATTTTTATATTATTTTTATTATTATGTTATAATTTATATTATTTTGAAATTTTGTAATTGGGCCATGTGGACCGAATTAGAGACCTCTAGATCCTATCAGAACCAAGGGACAAGACAAATACCGAAAGGATACAGGGAAGAATCGAACCCCATAACCCCCTGTGGCCTACAGAGATCACGATCAGCTCTGACCGACTGAGGATCCTCAAGAGTGCTTAAAGGGGAAGAGACACCGATTTGCAAGAGACAAATTCACCGTTCGTTCGATGAAGCGCCTTATTGGACGTTATTATAGGATAGTATTTTTACTTTATATTGTGCTTTTATTTTTCAACGCTCAGTCAAACTCACTACTGTATTTACTTCTCTCATGGGAGGCTCCATTTTGAATTTCGAGTCCCAGAAGGCCCGGTTCTACTCCATTAGGGTCTATGATCGAAGTCACAGCACGCGAGCTGTCACGTGGCGAATCTCCATGAAGCACATATCGTTTGGCGGAAGTGAGTGTACGCGAGATTTCTTCAAATAAATGCTAAAAATAAGCATTTTTATTGCTGAAAAAAATCCAAAATTTCAGAAAACGTTATCTTTAAAAATAAACTGATTAGAAAAACCTAAAACTTAGTCAAATTTCTTGTCGCTTCTCCTTTAATCTGCAGTACTGATCATCGAGTTAAGTCGGATACTAAGTCCGGATAGTTTCCCTTTCTGGCGAATTCACTAAGAATCTTGACAGCCAATCCGATCCCTATTACGCTCGTAACTTGGCCTATTCAGTGTCCCTTAATGTAAGCCTACCGGATTAACCTTCCTATTTATAAAGGCTAAAAGGTTGAGCAAAACAAAATAAAAACCGACATTGTTTGTAGCGCAGGTGCGTCATACGATAGGCCTACACGAGTCCAATAATTGTTAACTTGACCACTTAAGTCGTACGTATTGTTAGTTGAGGCCTAACCACTAAAATGCTCAGACGTCAACAACATAATCACGTAACATGAGACTCAATGTGAGCAAGACTTGAACAGCCAAGGAGCGAGAGATCAACATTGATCAGTTTTTAAATGAAGGCTACGCGGGCCGAGGTCAAATATGGCGTCCTACGTTAGCATCTAAGATAGGCCCATATAAATGACAACATTATTAATTTATGTTATCGTGCTTAGGGTGCGACTGATTATTAAGAAGAATGAAATTCTTTTAGGCCTAGGATGATTTCAAATACTGTACTATGATTTAAAGGGTTATCGTTAAGAAAAAAAATTCAAGATGGCGGCTTGCTCCATGTTAAATTACCATAGACGACCCGATCGCCTTTGAGCAAATAAAAAACAAAACAAATCAGATTGGTGCAAAACTATATCCTAAAGGAAATCTATCGCCAAAATGCAATGTTGTATTCCTTATCCAAATATATATAAATATACTATAGGCCTAATGAAATTATTCAAGTTATTATGTTTAGGCCTACTATACTAAAGTGAGTGCAAAAAGTTAAAACTAAAAAGGCAAAATAATTGATGTTTCCCCTTTAAGTTAGAAAAAAACGACTTTGCAATCAGCCATTAAGAGATGTAGCAGAGGAACTAAATGGTCTCTAAATGCTACTTAGAAATAAAAGCATAGAAATAAAAATAATTAAAATATCAAAGCTACTGTAGGCCACTTAACAATACTCATATTAGGCCTAGTAGAAGTTACTTAACTAGCAGGCAATAGCAAAAATCGTCTGCCAGGAATTAAAAATGATTAAAGAAGACATGCTTACCGGTAAAAGGCAGCAGGCATGATTGTTTCGTCATCAATTCCACGCCTTTTTTACTTAGAGCTTCTTATTTCAGGGCACCGTAGTTGGTATAAAACAGGATATGTATGAAGTCGTCTGTAATTAAAACAAACCAATTAGTCCACCATTATTGCATGATTCGAGAAGGCACGCTGCTGCGAAGGTAGCCTAAAGGGATCCGCAGTTGCTCGCAACGCACACTAGAGGGCGCCGAGTGCTTGAACCTACGCAGCACGCCTCGCTTTGCATATCTAAAATCGATTGGTTAACACTACAAAATAACAAATATATATCAAATATTGAACTAGCTAGGCCTATATTACGTCTCTTCAGTCGCTTTCCCCGTTAATGTGTTTTGAACTATAGCCAACAGTTTTACGGCTTTTCTGCTGGCCAGAACTCAAAACAAACAGCTGATGAATCTCAATTCTATGCACTCAGCAGCTGCATTAAGCCTATTACATGCATGCACTCAGGTAGACCTAGCCGAGGTATCCCTAGACTCACAGGAGACAAAAATGTGAAACATGAAAAATATCTGTATTAGGCCTAGGCCTTTGTAAGTTCTAAATACTCAAAGAAATGATCTTGATATTAGGATATTTAGACCTTTTAAATTTAGACCATTTAATGTTATGCATAGTTAAAGCTTGGCTGTAATAAACAAAATATGGCCCCTTAGGCCTATATTTAGGCTTTTTTTTATCCATTTTAAAAAATTTAAGTTAAAGGAATGGCAAAATATTAGGCATTGGCCCATTAGTCCTTTTAAATATCTAAATGGAATAAGAAAATATTCAGGCATATTTAGGGTTGTTTAGGCCTTTTAAATAGGCCTTGTTAAAGGAATAATAAAATATTAGGCATACTTAGGCACAATTCATTTTAAAGTTCTAAATAGTTAATTTTAAAGGAATAATAACAATTAGTTTGCAAAACTTGAATCAAATAAATTGACTTTTATCTTTTGATTTCCCATCAACTTATCAGAATCTATTTGAATCTATTTCAAGTTGGGTTCATTCCGCCTAAGAGACGCCGTAAAAAGTAAACTGGGTGAATTGATGAAGCAGACGACGGGATAGATCTTGAATGGTGGAGAACATTCCGGCCTGCTCAAAAACTCGTCTGCTTCGCAGCGGCCATTGAGCTAGTTTCACAACTTCCGTTAAACTCGCGTAATCCTAAATGAAGCATGCGGCCATCATATTTTTATTACGGAAACGATAATAAATTGAAAAGGTTTTATTTCACTTTTAGAGCCTACCCAACCATCTATTGAATTTAAATCGAGTGACACGGTATTGGCACTTGGTCGCATTTATAGTGTCACGGTCTATACAATAAAATACATGATCTATTACATGCTCAAACTTATGACTTACATGTATAAGCCATAGAGTGAGCTATTGTCGATCAAAGCTTGTCTAGCAAACAATTTGGCACAAATTCTTTCACAAAAAGGCCCATCTGCAGGTACAGGGGCACAAACGGGGGGGCCTGGCAAATCATCTGTCAATTTGTAATTTTGTACTCACATAAAGAGAAGATTCGCAGTTGGCCGTCTTTAG
Source organism: Polyzonium germanicum (assembly GCA_034700265.1). NCBI lineage: Eukaryota > Metazoa > Arthropoda > Diplopoda > Polyzoniida > Polyzoniidae > Polyzonium > Polyzonium germanicum. Next base: position 11,148 of record JAQIYI010001038.1, read on the forward strand.
ATCCTCGCCTTTTTCGGTCTGGCAACAATGCGACACGTTATTTGTGACGTATGAGAGTGAAGCCCTCCTTCGCAGTGTTGCCAGACGCGACAAAAATGCCTTTTAATTTTAAAGTGCTTTTACTTTCAATTTTGATCTCGAAAATTAATTTCTATTTTACAAGCCCAACCTTAGCCTGCATATTTTCTTTTTAGATTTTCTCATTTAACTTGTAGCTAAGCATGGTAAATTGAGGCAAGCTTGTGTTTATTTCAGCAAACAATACATGTACGGTACTGGATATTTGTGGTTTTATTTCAGGATTTTATTTTATTTTAGGCAATGGGGAGCCAATAAATATAAACTATCCAAAATTTAGAAAATAAACACTAGGCCTACTCGGTTGCGTATTATTTCCACTGGTTAAAACCGCATCGTCTAGTTATAAATTACACGCAAGCTTTTTATTCCATATAAATTGGCGAGATTTGTTGCATATCTGCCAGCCATTGTGAGGCTACAGTTGTATGCCCATTAACTACATAATGATTAAACAAAAGGCAGTGTGCAATAGCATAACGCCAGCAGTTAAAACCTGTAAACAGCTGACAAGGTGCATATTTTATTTACCCCCCAAGGCCTTTGCTGCGCTGTAATCTAGAAATATTAGGCCTAATCGCCACATGCGTTAACTAATTAAACCTTTCTGTCCTACAACTGCACTGCCTGCCAGAAACTGCACTGGACGAAGGGGGATAAAAATTGATAATCGGTTTATTATAATGATTATCAATTTAATAATGATAGGATTTCAGGGTCAATAGGTCACATGGACCCAATTACAGAACCAATGGTCGACACAAGCACCCAGTGGGAATCGAACCTCCGCAGCTGACATTTGAAAATAAACAACCATAAGGGGTAAATTCCTGACCCCGAAGGGAAATTCGCTTCCGATTTCCCCTCTGTCGTTGGTCGGCCCCTGGCTAAAGCACATGACCACGTTGACCAATTGATCGCACCAGAGGGACGACTGTGGACAGCGAGGCTACTGGAGTCTGTACCCAAAAGCACAACTGCACACATGGATCATGCGATCCATGTGTGTAATTGCGCATATTTGGGGGCAGACTGCCAGACAACGAACAAACAACAAAACAAAAAACTCTCGACTTGCGTCCGGTGTAAACAGCGTTATCAACACGCGCCTGCAATAAACAAGCGCACAGTAGTTGCATTTGACACTGACTAGCTTGCACTCACCCCGGACTCTCAGAGCAGCGGGCCTAGGCTGAAATCCGCCTCGCGCCGCTTCTGCCTCGCTATTTCAATGACGACGCGTTCGGCCGAGGGCAAAGAATGAAAGAAACAACTCGCGCCATTAAACGTGCTTTGCATCGCCAACAGCCTAGTGGGCTATACGCAGACCAGTGTGTGATCGAGCTAGGCCTAGATTAGGTAGGGGTGTTCAGAGACGCTTAGGCCTAATCGCGACAAGCTACATGATGACGACGCTGGCCCATGGTCAGCAGGGCATGGGGTGGCCGGCGAGCCAGCCAGCAAGGCGCCTCCGGTGATGGAAACTTCCGCTCAGGGCTGCTCATCGAGCATTTCTATCGGGAATTAAACACATACAAATAGGCCTAATCAATGGACAGTCGGGACGGATGTCTGGTGGCAATCTTGGAAACGGCGACCCAAGACACGGGGGCGATGGGGCAGAAGCAAGCATGGCGCGGGCACGCGTGCGCCGCAATTTAAAAATAGAAACCGCGTTACGTCTGCCATATGTGCGGCGCAAAAGATGTTTCTATTTTTACTGGCCAGTAATATTTGAGCAAAATCAAGCGGCAGCCTCTCTTACCTTGGGGACGTCGACTCGATGCGAGCAGCCGAGAAAAGCGCGAGTTGTTGCTATTTTTGGCCCATCAATGGCTGCGCAGAGCACGGAGAGATCGCGCGCGGCACACACACGGCTCACATTATTCTACCAAAGCCGCCTATGCGCGAAGCACTGCTGCCAACCTAACACACTTATTTCCCTGTCCGCTTGGCCAAAACTTGCGTTGTCCAATTGCTTCAAGATACATTCCCTAAATTTGAAATATAGAGGATCGATATTTTTTATAAACTAGACATGTATTTTTCCATAAAATATATATTTTCAGTAAACTGTCGATATTATTCTTTAAAAAATATATTGTTCCATAAAATACGGATATTTTACTTTAAAATCACAATAACAACAGACAAATCACATTAATAGAATGAAACAAGTAATAAATGTGAATCTGCATAAAATGTTTTATTTAAGGCGAATTGTTTCTCAAAAAATGTTGATTATGCTTTATCATGCTTTAGTTGAATCGTATTTTTCATATGCAATTGTATGCTGGGGAGGAGCTTATATGGTCGAAATATTACCCTTAATTCGATTACAAAATAAATTCATTAGATTAATAACAGGCTCTTCACCATGGGATTCTACACCAGATTTATTCATTTCGTTAAATTTACTTAATATTAAAAAATTATATATTTCTAAGAGTGTGCAGCGAATTTATAGGAATAAAAGTCTATATAATGTCGTAGACGCAAGAGATACACGATTAAAAACTTCAGGAAGTATTCAAATACCAATTGTCA
>JAQIYI010001039.1:0-13771 GCA_034700265.1 Polyzonium germanicum
CTGAGCCTCAAAATATCCGCACCTTTAAGTTGAAAAAAAAGACAAAATATACAAGTGTATATTTTTTTAATATTGCTGTGACTTGAATTTCCTTTTTTTAGAAAGAAAAAAATATAATGAAACTACTCTACAAACCAGAAAAACTGGTAAACGTTCGCACGTAATTGCCAAATCTATTCGCCTGCAGCCATTGGATAGCTTGCGAGCTGGATGAATCGGAGGGTAATGGTTGCTGGTACATGTTCACAAAATCAAACGTTTGCTGAATAAGAGAAAAGAAAAACAAACCCAGACACATTAAAATAAAGTCAATAAATTTATTAATTTCTTTTGAAGCTGATGGAGAAGGCAAACGTACACTATTTTCCAACGCATCAACGCCATCCAAGATTGGACTGTCCGCCGTCAAACTTGTCGGGGTGTTTGGCGCTCTGAAAATACAATAAAAACACACTTAAGAATTAATGAATAATAATTGGACGATTAATTAAAGGAGATGAAAAAAAAATAATGAAATTTTTCGTACAATTCACTCAATTGTTCACTAGGCGAAGTGTATATAACCGATTCACTTTTCTGAGGCATCGATGAAGAAACCGAGACGACAGACGCGGCAGGAGCAGTATAAACGTTGTCCACTGAACACTAAAAATAAGAAGAAAAAAAGGCTAGACACCTTGATGTTGAAGTTAAAAAAAAGAAAAAAGATTTGAAAAATTTTAATAAACGTTCACCTCCCGTAGCACGGTGCAATCATAAGAAGGCTGATATTTCTCCTAGACGAAAGGCAAATTTGATTTTTTTTTTTGTGTAAACATTTTAAACTGGAAAAAACAAATCAATTTTGGGAAAGTTTAGCTGACTTGTTCATTGCCCGATCGTTTCTCCATTTTTTCGCGGTCCGTTTTGTGTTTACGATCGGCTCCCTTTGGCTTGAGTGAAAGAATTAAAAAAAAATAATTAAATAAAATTAATCTGGTGAAATACCGAATTAATTTTAAAAGGCTAGCGAAAATTAAATCACCTTGAATACTTTGATCTGACATGATGCGCTGTGCAATCGTTGAGGATTGCCATCGCCGTGCGAGAGCGTCTCGATTTGAACTCTGAAAGGCACCCCCTTCTCGCCACCGTGCTTTTTTGGCGTAAATTCTGTGCTAATGCAGTTTACCTATTTAAAGACACACGAATAAACAAACACATTATACCCTTAATTAGTTTAAAACACCTGGGTTTCTCACACGAGACGAAATTTTGCTACGAATTGCCCTTAAATTTGCAGGAAATTTAACGGAAATTGGGAAAAAAAATCGTCCTCGTGAAACTAGCTTCACGTACAGTGTAAGATGTAAATTTCTTCGTTTACAAACACTTGGATAATAAATATAAAAATAATTAAAGAATAAAAACGTGTAAATAAATGATAATAATACAAATAGTAATAGGCCTACCCTGACGAATACGCCAGTCTCTTTGGTTGGATCCCAGACGAATTCGCAGACGTTCGACATGACAACTCCCTGAACGATGTCGCAAATTCCATACGACAAGGGGATATCTACGCGCGTTGAATATGAATTGATCAAAAAAAATATTATAAAAAAGCGTGTGCCTAGGTTTATTATAATTCTAATTAGTTACTTACTGCACAGAGATATTGAATTGAATACTAAACAAACCAATTTCCAAAATGCGTTCGCCAGGTCGACCTTGCTTCCAATTGGCTATCTGTTCCTTCTCCATGTATTGAAGGCGACGTTCGTGAAAACAAACCCGGACTATGCTCTAAAAAAAGTAAGCATTTTAAAACAAATATCTAGCAAGAAAAATTGAAGATTGATTTACATTCTACGTCACGTCACGCCATAACACCTAAAATGGGATTAATGAAGCTGTTTTAAGTTTTCAAGTAAAACAAACGTGACTCAGACGCCATCATTTTTGTTTATTTACAATTTATTGAGGAAGAAAAAATGGAAATTCTAAAATAATCAAATTTGCCACTTTTCCAACAACGTCAGTATGGCTATCAAGATCAGAAATAATAATAATGGTTCAGGCAAAGGCAGCGAATTTGCATAGGCCTACGTTTTGCGATTTCTATCGCTAATCGCAGCAAATGGCACACAAATCACTGCTTTGCGAATCTGCCCTTAGGGGAGCATTACATTGTAATGAACGTAGGCTATATTCAATTTTGAGGACTTGTTGCGAGCAGCGAAATGCTCAGAATCCCCATCGTCACAATATTAGGGTCAAATAAAATCATAAAACGCTAGCCACCCCCTCACAATTTTAACAGGATTCTGTAGACTGCGGTATCATTTGTATGATGATGATGGTGATCATCATGATCATGGTCATAATATAAATCACTGGGATTAGATTGCATTCAATTTGCTCGCAGAGAGGGAGGATAGAAGAACGGAAAATTGGGAGAGATAGCTAGAGAACGAACGAATGGCTTAGCAACAAACCCCAGAAAAATCAACCGACCTTGTTGCTCAAGGACGAAGCACCTCCCAATACATGTGTAGAAAAATAATAATATAAAAAGCCTGTAGTAATGCAAAAGAGCAACATTTACTGGTGCTGCAAAAACAGCAACAGTTGGCAGAATGCGAGATCCAACTTCTGCTGACCAAGGTGCAATCGAGCGTCTGCGCTAATTAGGCCTACATTGAACAGACTTATTGATTACAAAGCGCTTTCAAGCAAGGAAATTATGTCCTTTAGGCATGCTGCATATAATCAATGCCGCTTATTTTTATTACAGCTTTACGTCAGCAATAAACAGGAACTGACAAGTCCAGCGTGTGTGAGCAGTGTGACGTCAGAAGCGTTTTAAGAAAGAAAAATGTGGACGTAAAATTTAGGATAGGCCAGGTAGGGTCTAGGAGCATGTAGTTATTAAAATATGGTATGTCTACTCACCTTGAGTAGCTTTCCTCGGCAATCGTTCAGATCTCCCAACTTCTTTAGTTTAATTTCGTACGATTGACCTTTCGTAACAAAAGAAAAGCAAAATAATTAAAACTGAGCCCATATTTAAGTTTAACCTACGCTGGTAGAGATGCGTAAGTCTCGTAATCACTAACCACAGACGTGAGCTCGTCCCACTCAAGACAGCGTATGGCACTTGCTATCAATATGGAATTAAATGGATAGTGGAATATGCAATGGACATTCTCACTCGCCCAAAGCTGACTCGAGTTAAGTCAAGCTCAAGTCTGCGGCTAGTGATACGGGCCTAATGGTCTGTCGATGACATCACATGACAAGCAGTCAAACACGTCAAAAGCACGTGCAAAAATGGATCTTTAGCTTTAACGTGCACGTGTTGATGACGTACTTAAGTGCGAATGTACACAAGAGGCAGACAAACAGAACACATACGATTGAGTCGCTCGGTTGGACAACTAAAGGGGCAAAATCAAATGACATGTAAGACTAATTTGCATTTTGTTTTAAAAATACATTTTATAAATTTATACGATAGGTACCGGTAGTTAAGAAAAAAAATAGCTACGCACTTTGAAGACACATGCGTCATGAGTAGGCCTAAGCTAATAAATTTTGGATTTGTGTTTTGGCGTAATCACATAACATATCCATCAACAAAGTAAGGTCAAAACTCAAAAAGACCAAATGAGGTTTTAAAAACAAAAAAATACAAATCAAAATTTGATCTCGCCCCTTTAAGAAGTGTTTAATACATGTAGGCTAGTGTAGATCACACGAGAGCCTATAATATTCCAATTGGAAAATTAAAAATTAATTGGACCCACCGTAAGTACTAGGCCTGAATCCGATAATTAACCTCGCGGCGATCGATTAGAAAGTGATTACCCGCATGTAGTTAATTGTTACCTTGGTTAAGATAAGTGAGTGTTTCCTCGTGCATTTTAGTGGCGATAGAGGTAGCTGCTCCAAGGACGTACTGGAACCTGTACTGATTGACGACAGAGGGACTGACGTTATTGACGGCGGTCACTTGGTAGGCGGACGAGGACACGGAAGGCAAGATGAGGCTGATGGTGCTGCTGTTGTTGTTTCCGCCGCTTCCGCCAACACCGCTTCCGCTCCCAGCGCCACCAGCACCGCCGGCATGCGGCGAGAGGGCACTTGTGTTGACTGTCGATGTCTGACACGTGACAGCCTGGCCATGGGTCGTCGAACATCTTTTGGACAACAAAAATTACTATCAGTTTTAGGATTATTTTATTAATCTTGTACGGTAGCTGATTCGCATCGTGCGACTTTTATCGCGCGACCCGACGAAGCCTTTTGCCTTCAAAAAGGTTGCACGTCAAGTTGGAGGATAAAAATTGCAGAGGGAGAATCAGCAATTTGTCTAAACACGGTTTATTTTTCGCAATCTAAGCTAGTCCAAGCGCATAAAGTTGGGACTTTGCACCAATTAAAACACCTTGTTTCCGTAAGCTCAATCGACTTTACGCAGATCGCGCGACTTCAGACATCTATAGTTCTCTAAGGTTAGCCCAGGGTTAAATGTAGGCCTATTTATTTCAATACCGGTACCCTTACTACCTGTATTATTATTTGTATAGGCCTAGATGTACTCATTTGGGCAAGGCACACATTCAAGGCACGAACATACGAGTAATTGCAGACACAATATAGGCGAGCTAATGGCGGTCATATTTAAGAATTTTGTCAGAGGAAATAAAAAAGATGGAAAAATTTCTTATGAAATATTACAAAAAAATTACGTCGTTAACTACGCAGCGGTTTATTTATTTTTTAAATCCGTTGCTTACGGGTGTTGCCAAACATAATAAAATACTTGCTGTAACAGCTGACCTGGCCGCGGAAAAAAAAAACTAAATGTTTAAATATTCCAAGAAGGTGGAAACGCGTGGTTATCACGTGGACATCATCAACCGAACGAGTTGACTACGTATGTGGAGCGAGATGTAATTAATTTCCGCTTCGCGAGGATTGCTTTTTTAATAGTATAGGCCTGCATAAATGTTATTTTTTATGCGAATTTCCATCGAATTCGGGGGAGGGGGGGGGGGATTTTTTTACAATTCCTCACCCAGGTTTTATGGAAACGTGCAGCGCCGAGTAAATAGTATATTAGGCCTAGGCCAGTGGCGGATCCAGATAACAATTTTTGAGGGGGCGAATTTTACAAAAAAAACGGAAAAAACGATCATAATATGTACACATAAGGCACGTGGTACATTGATAATTCATATAGCCTACAAGTATATCGATAGCCTATAATGTTTAAAAATGAATAAAAGCTAAGTAATAGAATGGCTGCTGATTTTGTATATATAATACGGGATTTGGGGGGGGGGGGGTCGCCCCACCCCACCCCCTTCTTCCTTAAACCGCCACTGCCTACATTGTATATCTAGCCTACATGTAAATGTATTGTTATCTGTTATTTAATTGGTTGAAGACGTTTTCAAAAGAAATTTCTGGAACTGACCTGCATTTTTGCGATTTTTTTCAATTATTTTCTCTTTTTTTTTCTAAGTTAAATTACGGATTTGTGTAACTGGGACTAGTCTTCTTGCTAAGAAGTCATAGGTCGCCTCAAGGTAGGACGTTCGTTACGTCGCAGCGCTTTCGGTATTGAGTTCAATTTAACCCATCACGTAGGCTAGCTCGCTCGAGGGGGTCAAATGACTAGAAATTTGTTGTAAGACGTTGTAAGACTATGGCGGATGCTCATAACTTACGGATGAAAGTAGCACAGAAAAAGATAGGCCTAGTTGTTCCTTTTCACAGAACGTGTTTATCGTCTTCGGGTAAAGGGGGAGGGAGGAGAAGGTGCATGGTTGATTGTGTTTTATTGTTTACTGCGAAACCGTGTTTTATTCGTCCTTGTTGGCGAACAGCATTCCAAGACGTTCAGGAGGAGGGAAAGAATCTCACTGAACGAGCAAGATTTTCTTCAAACATCTCATCTCATCAAAACGGGTTACCTCATTTCGAATAAAAAATTTACATTTTACATTTTATTATATAAAAAAAATTTCGACACAAGACTGAGCATGTATTAATCAAAAATATTTCTCCGTTGATTGAAACGCATTTCAGCGCCATCTATTAGCGGAGTATTGCATCAGATACACATGGAAAATAAGCTATTGCTTTTGTGGCGCACTAGGCCTACAGTATATACACCATGTAATTTTTGTTGGCTTCAGATATTCACCGCTATGAGCTCTGCAGTGCTCAATGTTAAATCATGACCCAGTTTCCCTTTTATGGCGGCTGTCCAATGTTAGCTCAATGAGAGGATTCTACTTTAATGGTGACTAGCAGACGACACTCAATAAATAGCACGCCAGAGACGCCGGCCATTTCAGTCTGCTTATAGTCGTTCGCACTGACAATTAAATACATTGGTCTACTGTAGTATTTTCCAAGAGAGCGATCGAGGAAACCTTCGTTAATGTAAAACTCTATGGGACTACATGTCAAGTTTGTGGGAAACAGGATTCGTGGACTCCTCCGAGTAGGCGTATACAATAGACAGGATAAGTTACTCGTAAAGAATCAACGCACGGCTAAATAATTGGGTCAGTTGTAAATTATCCTGGATAGACGCCAAGGAGCGATATCTTAGGAATGACTTGAAATGACGTCATTATTTATCGGTGCGTTGATTTTTTACGTGTAACATCCTGTCTAAAATTACAGCCACAACATGTAAGTAACTCAAAAAGTGCCAGTTTCACTCATTTTATCAGTGAAATAGTTTATATTTGAAGCAGATTATTTTGGTTGCCGTCAGATGGCGGCACAATTCCACGAATGCTACATCGCCGCCGTCAGAATATTGACCGCATTTTGTTAAAAACACGCGTATGGTAGAGTGATCCAATAAATAACATGGTAAAAATGAAGTTTTAAAAAAAGAATTAGGTACGGTATATAAGCTTAATTAGGGTAGTCCAGCCACAAGGGAGGAAAAAATTTACATTAAAATATTCTTATTCCCAAGCTTTGATTTCCAATGACTCAAAAACATATTGTGACAAATTTTCAACCTGAATGGACAACATTTAGAGGTCGCGACAACCGGTGGAGTCCTCCCTATGAAAAGGCTTTCCCTTCCAAAGACTAATTCAAGTATAAAATAAGCCTCATTTGTTATATTGTTTCATGATTGTCAATTAACACTTGTATTAACATAATTCATTTCATGATTTTATTATTATCAGTTTCGTGTTTTTAGTGTTACCGGGTATTTAAAAATATGCATGTGGTCGCGACCCCTAAATAACGTTGGAATGCTCGGGCTATCACGTGTTTTTCGCCGCACACTCCTCGTTTCTGACAGAAGGCTGTCCACATAAATGTACATGATGGCAAAGACTGCGTAATCGTCAGACAATTTTAAAGATTTTAATTACAGTGTATCAGCACGCGCTCATTTTTGGCATGCTTTCTAAAGGTGGTTCCACATGAGCGAATTTTTCAGCGAATTTCTGGCGAATTCGCCAGCGAACGCTTCACATGACTACTTTTCTCGGGCGTTTATTGGTCCAACGTGGTCACGTGATGAATTCGTGGGCGAATTCGCTGAAAAATTCGCCCATGTGGAACCAGCTTTAGAGTTAAATTGATGATCTGTTAGTGAAAATTTTTCAAAATCGGTTAATAACTTGTGGTTTAATTAGCAAGTGAATTAATTTCACGCCACTAGCAATATGAATAATAAATCAAAGACAGAGGAAGTTATGGATATTTTAGACCTTCCAATCCCTGTTTGTGCTGGGTCACCCCAAACTGAAAACTCTCGTCTTCATAAAGGATTCGATTTTGATTCCGTCAGCTGGAATCGGAACCGACATTCAAGAATCGCAAAATGATTAGATTGCTGGCGGAATCGTTAAGTATGAATTTCGAGAATCAGGGCTCAGGTCTTTTTGTTTTAAATCCTTCCTTAACCTCTTGAATGGGTTCATTTTGCCCTCAAAAGGCTGAAGAGCGTCACTTGAAGAGGATCCGACGAAAGATCCGCAACAAGCAGTCGGCGCAAAACAGTCGCAAGCGCAAGAAAGAGTACATGGACGGTTTGGAAGATCGAGTCAAGCTTTGCACGACGCAGAACGTCGAGCTCAGGAAGAGAGTGAACCTACTTGAGACGCAAAACAGGCAAACAGTCGTACAGGGTCGCCTTTTTTGACATTCAAAACGATGTTTTACCTGAGATTTTTCCTACATATGTCGTCATGGTGGATGCTGATTGTTTAATGGAACAACGATAACGACAAATGTATGTACGAAATATCGTGGGTGAAACATCGTTGTTCAATGTCGAAAAAGCTGACCCTGGCCTGTGAAGTCATTTTAGCACTTAGACGTTATTTTTGCAAAATCGCATACTAGAGACTGTAATTTAAAATAACCAACTGTTTATCTTTGCATGTGCATACATCAAATAGCTTAAATTCATACTTTCAACGCGCCATTAGGTCATTCATTTATTATTTTATTTATTTATTTATTAGATCCCTTCTGAGTGAGCTGAAGAAGCTTCGCAGTCTCGTGTCGACTGGTAGCGGTAACCGTTCGGCTCAGATGAGCACTTGTGCTCTTGTTCTGCTTTTGTCCTTCGCACTATTCCTCATTCCGAGTCTCAGACCCGGTTCTGAGTCTGAAAGTCAGCAATTCCCGTCGCCAATTAGGACACCACTCTCTGGTGAGAATTTAATGCAACTTAATTATTATAGGGCCTATCCCATTTCGATCAGAAAATTTAACCGCACTGGTAGGTCAGCTGGTTCTGATGGTCACATTTTCAAGTTTAGGAAACAAGTTGTTTCAAAAGTGCGAAAAATACCCTAAGAACTATAAGAACCAAACTTACCAAAGTGCTTTTGAATTGGCATGATAAGTGATTTGCTCAGAAGCGTCTATTGGAATAATCGTTGCGTTGTGAATGCGCCCACCATGTAGGCTACGGATTAAAACGTTTATTTTGCATGTGCACATTCAATGTGCACATTGTGGCACATTCAAAATAGTTTGTTTCTTTTGAGCGGTCATTAACGTACTGAAACGATAACAAAAATAACGTAACAGAAACGTTATATTTGTAATAAAACTGAAGACATTTTAAAATTCTGATTAGCTTACCGGAATCGGTACACGATTCAGAACAATTTTGGTAACGAAATAACGTAACGTAACGAAATTTTGAAATTTCTAATAACGAAATTGACCTAACGTAACGAAATTTTGTAATTTATAATAAGGAAATAGGCCTAACGCAACGAAATAACGTAACGTAACGAAATAACGTATCGGGACGAAATTTTCAAAATACCTGAAACAGAAACGTAACGCAAACTCATTTAGTTACCCAGCCCTGGAAATTTGTTTTCGCGTTTGATTTTATTGTTTTTTTATTTAATTTGTTTAGGCAAGTCGCGCAGTTTGCTGTCTTACTCGTCTAATAAGATGTCTTCACTGGAAGAGGCTTTTGGTTTGGAGAAGAGCTGGCCGCCGAAAGAACCAATCCATGCGGTGGTCAAGGAAGAAACCGTCTTGACCATAGTCGACTCTGCACCATTTCCGCATCGTTCTTCTATGAGCATTAGAGCTCTGGCTGGTGATGGTGGAGGCGATGACGAAGCTGATCCTGCCGCTGGTATAGCCAATGCTGATTATGGAGACAGTCGTTTGGATCCAAATCCGCACGGCTCCATCAACCGTTCCAAGACCATTGAGACGCATCAAGTGGTGGTCAACGTTCCTCAGAACATTTACTGACCACATTCAAAGACCGAGATCATGGAGATGAAGTACAAGTCATGTAGGTGGTTGGTTAAAGTTTAATTTTTAAAAAATTCGAAAACTTGCATTCATTAGTTTTGACATTTAGACATGTCAGAGGTCCTCACTTGCTGCACGTGCTTTTCTTGCAAAGTCTACATTTATTTGATCAAGTTGTTGATTATCGTTTGTTCACTTCCAGATTCATGAAGAACAATTAAAGGGGAAATTCAATTAAATGTCTGTTAAGTTAGACCTCACACTCCAACAGGGTTAAGGGTGAGAGGTATCTGAGAGTGTTTTAGGCTAACTCAAAGGTCGTAATTATGAAAGCTTAAGGTTGTTAATAGCACCATACGCTGCAAAAATGAACGCGCAGCAAAGTGGTCAAGGCGTCAGTCTGAACTCCATGGGACGTACATGGAGTTCGCATTGACGCAAAAAGCAGATGCAAAAATGGAGCGCCAGTGCGCCATCGTGCATTTCACCTCTATGGAGGTGAAACTACGGTCAACAATTCACCTCTATTTCACCTTCATAGGCCGTATTGGCCAGAATTGACTTGCAGAAAGAGTTTGATTCTTTAAAGTTAAACTCTTTTGGTCGCTGCAAGAGGATTGCATCCGCTGCATGCATTTGTCATGGAGTTTATACTTGAGTGAACTTAATGATTCTGGCCGATACTTTTAAGTGCGTATTATTGGTACCGGTACCGTTTAAAAGCAGTTAGGCATTAAGAGTTTGTTACGATAAGGCGCTTTCATGTTATATTTGAGCGCTAAGTTAATAACGCGCTTCATAACCGCGCTATCAAAATTCGCCCATATGCGTTCATTTAAAATGCTGATTCAATCTTCATTTAGAGTAGTCATCATGCAACGCTCGCATTCAGAGGCCATCTTTAATGGGTTTTATTTCTAAAATGTTATTTAAATATTTATTATCTCTAAGTATAATCTATAATCCTTAAGACACCTAAGAACTCCCCCCAAGGAGTTTTTTTTGTCAATTTCTTTTACAGTTTTATCGAAATTTAATTGTTTATACAAACAGAAATATAGGACGTGTAGGAACGTTCAAAACGTATTGTGTTTATATTTTTAGTTTTGTCACAATAAATAGACCTCGCTTATTGAATGCTCCTTATATTTTAAATTAATTATGGGAGCTGTAGCCTAGCTTAGTTGCGCAAAGCACATGCTTTCTTTCCACTTAGAAGTTGGGAGTCATGGATTCGATACGTTTGTGTTTTTTTAATAAGCAGTCTGTAATTGACTCAATTGTAACCTGTCAACGCCAAACCCAATATTTTTAAAATTAGGCCTCATTGAATTTTTTTTTATTGTTATCCGATTATAAGTTTACTTTGTTTGAATTAGTATGTGGTTTGAAATGCATTTCAATGACAGAAACACTAAAGTTCGTATTGCTCAATAATTTGCAATTTGCACTCCTGGTACGGCCGTACGGGTAATGCAGATGTAGGCCTAAATCTGTAAATTGGCACCCAAAGTTACCCAGATACAAGAAATAAGGCCCCGAACGAATACTCTGAGGCCTGTAGCATAGGGACTACTGTCCACGTGCAGCAAATAGTATTATCTTGTTAAAAAAACACACACACAAAAACCCATAATAATACTGATTTAGAAACAGTGAATCTCCCTACCACCAAGCAAAAAAAAAAACCCTAAAGAACAAAATTTTTAAAAAGTGATAATATAATTAGCGAACTTTAATTTACATCATTGAAAATTTCTCTCCTTAACCATGGTTTTAAAAACCTCGCAAAAATTGTTTTTACATAATTCGGAAAATTCAAAAAGTGCTTTCAGATTAAACATTGCAGTTAGCAACATTTATTATTGGATAATCTCCCCCTATATAAAAATCAGGGTTTTCCGTACATGATGTAACCCATTATTCTAATTCTATTGTTCTCAGGAAGACCCAGGGAGGAGTAGGAGGTGGAAGACCAAAATCATTATTTTAATTTCAGCCAACTGTTGCCAATTGCAATGTTTAATGTGAAAAGCACTATTTGATCTTATACATAATCCTAATTTAATTTTTAATCTGCTCGACTTAAATAACGACGTTTCAACCTCGTTATTTCGTACACACGTAGGATGCCATCGCCATTCCATTGACCAACAAGCCTCCACCATGATGACACACAGTACACGTACAGTATGCACACTTTATAAGACATCTATTACAAATTTAGAATGCAATCAATTAATCACTTAACAATGGCACATAGGATGAAGTTCTTACAGTATGTTGTAAATTCTATATGGCTTGTGTAGATTTGTCAGTCGGATAGTATTATTATTTAATTTTTTGTACATGATTTATTATTTTTGGCTTTTAAGGTTTTGACCTTTTATTCTAATTATCAACATTATTTTGCATAAGGCTAATTTAGGCCTCCCGTTGATATCTATAAGAGGAAATGAAAAATAATGCTTTCATGTTATCATATTTTCTTGTATTGTGTCGGACTAATTTGATCGATAAGTTTCCATATAACATACTTCTGAATAAAATATTAAATTTTTATACTAATTCATCTAAACACTAGAATATGTAAGACATATAGGTAAGGGATTAAGGGCGTGCCGCCGCCTCGGTATCAAGATGCAGGCCTTGTGCAATGCATGGCAGATTCACAGACCCAGACAAAATGTCAAAAGACGTCATTTTAAAGTCGATCTTTATGATTATAAGGAAACCAGAAAAGATCAATCTTATTGATCTGCTACACCTGATTTCCATATAATATATGGATGCATAAATATGCATTTTAGACTTATTTTATGACAAAACCGTAGTTAATACCAGGGCTGAGTAAAGTAACGTAACCGAAACGAAAATAACGTACCGTAACGGAAACGTTATACAATTGTATTTGTAACGGAAACGGAAAGGCATTTTAAAATTCTGATTAGCTTACCGGAATCGGTAGACGATCCTGAACAACTTTGGTAACTACAAACGTAACAACGAAATTTTCAAAATCTATAAAACTGAAACCAAAACGATACGTAACAAAATTTTGAAAATACCGGAACTGAAACGTAACGAAATTTTGATTCATTTGTTTCTCGTCCGTAATTTTTTTCATTTTTTGAAATTTATCTTTGTGTGTACAAAGACAAATTTCAAAAATGATTATTACAAACTAACAGTACCGGTACCTTAGTATGAAAAACAATTCGATTTTTAAATTTTTCTCGAGAAAATAATTGATTTCTCCAATAAATGTTCCATATAAAAAAAGTTAATTTCCTAAATATTTAAAAAAAAAAATACGAAAATGCTTAGAAGGGTTATTCAAGTTTCCTTATTCATGAATCATGATACCAGTTGCAAGTGTTATTCAACGTGCATCTTATATTGGAAGGGGGGATCACTCAAAAAGGTTTAGGGAAATTTATGCATGTCCTGATTCGTACCATTGGTAATTTTTTAATAGGGTAATTATAAAAAAGTCTAGTAGGTGGTCTAACGAGTAGAGTAGGCCGTAGCGATTTTTAGAATCAAGTAAAACCTTGCTGGAACATCCCCTGTAAAATAAAAAAATCCAATGGCGTCAATTTATAAGGAGTTATGAGAGAAACTGGAATCACAGCATCGAATGAAAATGATAAGATAATAAGATTCAGGGCTGGGTAACGTAACGAAACCGAAACGAAAATAACGTAACGGAAAAATTATCTTTGAAAACGGAAACGGAAAGACATTTTTTAAATTCTGATTAGATTACCGGAATCGGTAGACGATTCTGAACAACTTTGGTAACGAAATAACGTAACGTAACGAAATTTTGAAATTTCAGTTAAGGAACATAATTTTCAAAAGTGCCGAAGCTTAAACGCAAATGTAACATTTTGAAATTGTGTAACAAAATAATGTAACGTAACGACATTTGAAATTTCTGATAATGAAATACGGTAACGTAACGCAAAATCATTTCGTTACCCAGCCCTGATAAGATTAG
>JAQIYI010001040.1:0-13768 GCA_034700265.1 Polyzonium germanicum
CTCAACTTGGTTCAACTCAACTTGGTTCAACTCAACTTGGTTCAACTCAACTTGGTTCAACTCAACTTGGTTCAACTCAACTTGGTTCAACTTAACTTGGTTCAACTCCACTTGGTTCAACTTAACTTGGTTCAACTTAACTTGGTTCAACCAATTTCACTAGCTTGCACCACCCATTTCACTAGCTTGCGAGAGCGCCCCCCGCTAGTGAGGTTCGATACTCGAAACGTATAACCCTTTTTAAAGTCAGCTTATAGTTTTGAGAATGTTTTTGTCTTCTGGATTGTTGCGACTAAAAATAGAAATTATCCGATTCAGTGCCAGTAGGCCTACTCTTAAGTCAAACATTTAAACACTGAATTATTTTATTTTTTATTATGAGCCACATCGAAGAGATTTAAATATATAACTGGAGTTGACTTGTGTAGCTCGGGAAGATAATTGTAAAATATCTTTTTTAAGACAAGACTAATTAAAGAATTTTACAATTATCCCCCTTATGCTTTAAGCTATTGATGTAGGAAACAAATTAAGGAACAATAAATATATAGAAGCATATTTGTTCTACCTACAAGTACGTCAAGTTCGTCGCTGCGCATCCGCGCTCACGTTCCCAGCCATGTTACTAGCCATATTTTGAATCAAAGCTGCAAGTTGTCTATGTTGGCCCATTTCCGCTTGGCATTTTTCCAAATCGGCCTGCAACTCCAAATACGCAGTTTCTTTTTTGGTCAATTGAACCTTCACTCCGTCAATCTGCGAATAATTGCATTTTGTTGTCAAATAATTCATAATTTCAAATACAGGCATATTTAAAGTAAAAACTGATCTTTTTTTATTTCCGGTAGGCCTACCTCAGTTTGAAGTGTTTCTTTTTCCTTTGATAATTTGGAGTTCGATTGAGCGGATTTTTGCATTTCAACTTCCAACTCCAATCCGAATTTCTTGAGATCTAGATACAAAAATAAAATGGAATTGAATTAAGACATTGAGATTATATTTATTTTGTGCTAAGTGCAATCTATCTACGGGTATAAGAAATGCTAGTCAATAAATTAAAACAACGATACATACAAACGTAAAATATAATAATTTTTAAAAATATTGAACTAAATTAATTTGAAACTATACATAATGAAACGTATTAGCATACCTTTTATTCGTGAATCTCGTTCTTTTATAGCGTTCGCATTGCTCAGTTTGTCGGCTTCCAAGGTGGTTACCAGCGTTTCGAATCTATAGTACGAGAATGTGATAAATATAGTCAATGAACGGGTCATGAATGGCACTAAGTCTTATCAAAGGTAAATTTAAATCCAAAATAATTACTCACTCTCTCATCTTCTCCTCGAAGTTGTCTCTGCTCCGTATCACGACGGCATTAGCCTCGGATAAAGCTACAAAATTAGAAATCTTAAAAAACTTTTTATATTTTCTAATTTTTTAGTAAATGTTTTACTTTACCGTGGATTTCTTCAGACATTCCCTTTACCGTTCTGTGAAGATCTTGGATTCTAATCACGAACACACACCGAATTAAATTGAGTAATCATTTCGTGATTTTTCGTCGTCGATTATCCCCATTTGTTTTCAGTCAGAATTCTCTTACTTGTTGTGCAGTCCAACACATTTATTCTTGAGGTCTTCGTTCTTCTGATCGAGTTCGTTGTTCATCTCCGTGACGGACACAATGTCACGCTGGCGTTGCTGAATTTCGCGATGGGCGTTCGTGACTTCTTCCTTTGCTACTTCGCTACGTTTTTCGGATTCTTTTAAAATGCCCCTTAGCCGCAACGCCTAAAATGAGTCAGATGTTGCACTTGAGATTTAATTATTAATTTTATAAATTAATATGAATTTAACTGTTTTCATAAATTTAGTTACTATTTTAATTATAACTATCATTTATTACGGTTATACCTCTGCGTCACTTCGAGCCCATCTACAACGGTATTCAACGAGGAGTCGGTCAGCATTTTGCAAGGCGACGGCTTTCGCATCAAGAATTCCTTGCAAATGTTTCTCATTCATCTGCAAACAAACGCAAAACACAATTAATAAATATTCTAAAGAGCTATTTTAACTAACAACATTTCATAGATACAAATTAATTAATGACGCAGTCGACCAACCTCAAGCGAGAGAATCTTGTGCTCATAGATTTCCATTATTTCTGAAGATTTTACATCTTTTATCTAAGACAAGATTAAATAAACCAATGAATAAGAATAGTATCAAACAATAAAATATTAATGCTGTTTAATTAATGATGAGGTAAGAAAAAACACAATCGTACGTCTAGGCCATTTTTGAACCGAGTAAGGACGTTGCTAATGTCATCAGCGTTGTGCTGCGCTTCATGGACGCTGCGCACCTCTCCTTCGCAAACAGAAACGCCGACCGTGCGTTTGGCGTCGTCCGTCACGCGCAGACTCCTGGCACTTTGATCTTTCAGCTGACATTGCTGGCGATCATGCAGGCGATTCGCCTTCAGCAGAGCATCCGCCAAACTGTATCAAAATCAACAGAATAATTAGAAATCGTGAATAGGTTGTGGAAAAAGACAAAAATAACAGATGAACAATATTTACCTCATTTTTGGAAAATCTGAAAGCTTAGATCCCAGAGACAATAGGTGGAAAGCTTGAGAAATGCGTTCTTGAGAGTCTGATGAAGTTAGGGCGCAGGCAAACATCGGCATTAAATTTGGGTCCTTTAAATATATTTAATAAAATATGAATAATGGAATTAAATTAATGAAAATAAATTACTTAAACTATCATAACTTTAATTAATCATTTATGAATAATTAATTGAATTAAATAAAATTTGTAATAATAGAATACGGTAACTAAATAAATAATTAACCTGCAAGTGGTAATAAAGGCGTTCCTGGACATCGTTAGTTGAGCTCTTTGCCTCAATCATGATTAGTAGAAAATGTAGCATAGCGTCCACTAAAAGACCGCTACAAATAACAACAGAACAGGGAAGAAATTAATTTAAATACATTTTCTGCGGAATTCAATCCATTTGTTTGAAGTCTGTACTTTGAAGCGACTCACTCGTAATCGGTCGAGCCGCGGGTGCCATAATTAGTCGTCTGAAAATTGGCTTCGAGGTAGTCGATCATATCAAAGAAAACATTAGAGTCGATGGACTGCACCACCTTTGAGGCATAATTCTTAACCTGACACAGAAGTATAATTGTGTTAAGGCAAAAATAGAGAATCACAAAAACATAAATAAATAAAAGGCAAGAGTCCTTCATTAATAAATAAAGTGCAAAATAAGGTTTTGATGATTTCCCGTCTAACTTTACTAAATTAAAAGGATATCCAACACAAGCTTGAGACAGGCCAGCATTTTCTCCAAGTGAACATCCAGATACAGCTTGTGAACCCTGTAGCATTGGACGAATGCGTCCGCAACCGTTGGCAAGATTTCGTCCAGATGATCGTGACGATCGGAAGTCGTCGAACCAGTAGAGCTCTAGTTCACAATGAAAATGTAAACCGCTTAAATTAATGAGCATTCATTTTATAGGCGATGTATTTAAAAAGATTGCGTCAAGGTTCAAAACGATTGGATGACAATGGACGATAAGTACACGTACTTTAAAAAGGTGAATGATGAAATTGCCAGCCCATACGGAAGGGTTCCAAAGTTTCTGCGGCGGATGCCCGAGCCAATGAAGAGCGACGACGAATGGAGGATCGCCAATGCCAGATGATTCTGCCTCGTGCAAAGCCTTGACCACACTCTGCTTTAGAATCGTCTGCGATTCAACTAACGACAGCAACTCGTACACCTAAAAATAAGAATAAAAAATGACGTTGTTACAAAGACCTTGTGACCCTAAGAGGGCAAATACAACTCTCGAACTAAAGACGGAAAAAAATAGACATGCCTTGCAAACGGTTCTGCTGCTGCTCTCTGCGCTCACGTGGCGGATGATCTTCGTCAAACAGTCGTTGAAATATTCATACCTGCGAGGAAAACAAATGCAGACAAAAAAGGTAACTAATAAGTTATCTTTTGTACACACACACGCAAATATATTTGAGCTCACTGCAGAAGAATTCGCTGGATTTTCTCCTTGGACAAAAGATCGATGAGGGTGTCGAGTGCAAAACACTGAATTTCAAGGTCATCATTTGTTGCCTTGTGCAACAGGAGCTGCACTGTGCGAATCACATCTTTGCACTGAAAGAACTGAGTCACAAGTTTTTCAAACAATCAATTTGAGTAAAAGGTCAAACCAGGCGAGAGAATTTCGCCAGACAAATGAGCCTACCTTAGAGCCAACTTCTTCGTCGAACGCCACGCTGGTAAAAATCGACAGCGCAGCAACCGTGACCAGGCCATTCGAAGGACAACAAATTTTGTTTACGATAGAACGATAGAAATATCTGGCCCCATCCTACATGTATGTAACAAGAAAATTAAATATAAAAAAATTTAAATAAGCAATCATAAGCTTATACAAAAACTAGCTGCATTAAAACTGCTTTATAAAAACAAAATGTTTACCATGTTCCGGACCTTCTTCTGCACGAGCGAGTTCCGACGACAGATATTGGCAAGGACTACCATGCAAGGTAGCCTTCGTTCGCCAGTCGGAGATTCATCGAGTCTAATTTTCAGCATAATAAACATAATGACTCTTTTATTTAAGAAATTAAACTCGTCAAGCACTGAAATAACCACCTACACGTGTGTGAGAAGAAATTTGAGCAGATCATCAACGTAGACCTCTTCGTTATTGATTCGCACGTCGTACGTCAGGACCCTCAGCAAATCAAGGCACTGAAACAAGATTGGTAATTTGAATAAAGCAAACCAAATAAATAAATAAACAATTAGGCCAGCGCTTTAAATATTTTTTAAGTTGTTGGATGTATTTAAGAATATTTTTGTTCGAATTATAAACCGAATAAATAAATAAATATTTGCAAGAACCATAAGTATAATAGGCTCATTGCCAGTGCCTTCGTTGTGATGAGCCAGAAATGTGGACAGCGTGGAAGTGAGCTGAAACGTAGCCTTCAACAACCAGTGTAAATAAGGACTCGAAACTGCAACAGCATAATGTCAAAATACAAAATAGATTAGAATTTTTGGAATTTTCATACAGCCAACAACGCAGTAACTGCTAGGCCTAGGTAATTTCAGAGTACAAACGGCATTAGTCACCCCATTTCATGAAAATCGCCACCGTCTTATCAGCGATCGTACGCTTGATGTCCGGATCCGTCAACAGCGTAATTAGACTAGAAATGGCATCGGTCACAATAAAATACTGAGAATCGTTGTTAAGTTCGCAAACAGATGAAGAACACTCGAGAATCACCTGGAAGAAAAATAGTTCAATAAACTTAAATATATACCCGTCGTGCAACCTTAATTGTGCCTACATGCAGTTATGCACTTACGTCCAATTGCTTTTGAAGACTAATCAGATTAGTGTCGCTTCGCTCGGACACGTAGCAGGCATGGTGCTTGATGAACAGCTTGAGGCCGTCCAGCAGAACCGAAGTATTATCGTTGGTCATTGAATCGCCCATTGAATCAGTGTCAACGGTCGAGTTGCGGCAACTGCTAGCGGTGCTATCCATCCTGCAACAGGAGCTGGCTAGGAGTGCAAACTAACAAACAAGATAATTGGAAAAAACGTCCTTACGAAATTCTCTTTTGAAACAAGCTCAACGATATGGCTGGGCCAAGCGTCAACGGCAGGTCGGATTGAAACTTATAAAATGTCATTAGGCCTAGTATGAAATGTGTCTCGTTTCGTTTCGCTGGCATGTAGGCCCACTATTGTTGCGTTATTTTTTCGTACCGTTATCATTCTAATTAGATTCAAGCTTAAGCGTAAGCAACACGGGTATCAGCTGAAAAGTCTATGTAGGCGGCCTCGGTCATAATTATGTCTCGAGGCTGGAATCACTAATGACTTCTAGAGCTGCATGTCTCGACTTGAACCATCCAAAGAAAGGCTCCGATGACGTTATTTCTCCATTCTCTCCGAATGGAATAATGACGTATTCTCAGCCTGGCTTGGGATTTTTTCAAGTCGAGGCAGCTCTATCAAAGTCATTAGTAATTCCATCCTAAAGATCTAGTAGACATGCTCTAATTGTGCATTCTGAAGCAGCGATTTAGCGTGCGATTTTGGTCGTTGACTTCTAATGGAAACAGCGCGAATCGCACGCAAAAGCGCAGCCTTGCTAATGGACATAGGCCTAGCATCGAAACATAAGACTTTGAACACAGAATTTAAATTACAATTAATTACCTGTTTTATAATGAAAAGCCGCAGTGAGCGCTATCACACAAACCTCTGATCAATCAATATTTATCGAATTGATTCAATCAATTCAGCGATAAAAATCGAACACGGCCGTTACTGACGGAGTGGTGGGAAGAACGGAACTAAGTAATTCAAAAATGGCGTCGGTCAGCTCGTCACTACTCACGTGACTTAATTCAACCAATTGCGCGCCGCCGCGACATGCAGCGCCACCCCTCGTCATAAACTGGAAACCTTTAAAGCTAGAGCACGGTATGTAAGACCGTGAGCTAGAGCACTGTATAGGGGATGGGACCTATTTAAAGCGGCAATTTCAAATCCCAAAATTGTGCGTGATTAAAATTGATTGCGGCGAAAATGTTGCCAAAAACTGATGTTGAACAAATTTATACATTTAAGGATTTGAGGCCTTATTAAAATCTGACCGTTTTGAAACAAGTGAATCACTTTAAAAATGGCAATAAAAAGTGCAAAACCTAGGAATTAATAATTAGCTTAACGAATTACAAATCTCAACGGACAAGAGATTCAATAAATTAATTTAGGACTTATTGTTAGTTAAGTTAATTGCTAATTTACTAACATTACTAAATTAAATTAAATATTAACTAATTTAAATGAATTAAATCTAGTTTTTTAATAGGACTAGGGCGCGGATGTTTATGACAAGAATATTATTTGTATTTAATTATTAAATCAATCATTTCAGACCTCTTACAAAAATATGAAATGTCATGGACATCCGCGCTTTACTTCAACGCCATTTGATGCATGGACGATTGTGCTCTGAATATAAACGCTGCGATTGGCCATTTACACTATGAACCCCGGTCCCTTGACTCCCTTCTGGACCATAGGTCGACTATGCACTTTCAGAATTAAAAAACTAAAAACTTGTGATAAGAAATTTATATAGGCAACAGACAAACGCGCAAACTGAAAAGCAAGTTTAGAATTATTTACTTAAGAAAGCTGGTCCTAGGCCTACTTATGTAAATAAAAATAGGGTCTAAGGCAACGTTTGATATTGTTTGGAATTGAAAAGTTTATCCAAACAACATATCAAACAACGTGAACGCTAAACAAACGTTTGATCATTTGTGTTTAAATTCTCCATTCACTTGATTATAAAATGCCTCACGTTGTGGACCTGATTTGCAAGAAGCGAGATGGAGGTGCATTTGACGACGAAGATATTCGCGCGTTTGTCACTAAGCTCGTCTCGGGAGAAATAGAGCAGTGCCAATTGGGTAGGGAGTTGCACTTACATATAAATAAATAAGTAATCAAATGATCAATTATGCACTCACCACGTGGACAGGAGCAATGCTGATGGCGATATTTCTGAACGGAATGTCGCCGGACGAAACAGAGTGGTTGACGCGAGCCATGATTTCTTCAGGTCAGACATTCAGATGGCCATCCGAATACAGCGGACGATTGGTGGACAAACACAGCACCGGCGGTGTCGGCGACAAAATCTCTCTCATTTTGACTCCAGCTCTGGTCGCCTGTGGACTGAAGGTAAAAAAAACTTAAACCATGAAGGGATGACTAAATTAATCATAACTAGTTACTGGATTATTATAATTAATCTCAAGATTAAATATTTACTTAATTATTGGAAGCTTTTGAAAATTTGATAACCAAATAGGTACCAATGATTACTGGCCGCGGGCTTGGATTCACCGGAGGCACTCTGGACAAAATGGAGTCCATTCCTGGCTACAATGTGTCTTTCGACATGGCCGGAATAACTGCGTGCGTTCAGAATGCCGGGTGTTGCATCGCCGGACAAACTGACGAAATCGTGCCAGCTGATGGCATACTCTACGCTTGCCGTGGAATCACGTCCACTGTCGACTGTGCTCCTCTCATCTGCAGTGATTTGATTAAATTCATCCAATTAAATAGAGTGAATTGCGATTAAATCGACTAAACCTGACTGACCTCTCCGCAGGTTCGATACTGTCCAAGAAGGCAGCTGAGAGTTTGTCGGCGCTCGTGCTGGACATCAAAGTGGGCGAAGCCGCCTTCATGACGAGCGAAGAAAACGCAACGGAGCTTGCTGAGAATCTGGTAAATGAAACAATCTAGTTGCCTTCCATATGTAAACAAATAAATGAATAATAAATCCATGAATGAATAAATGAACGAATAATTTTAAAGGTGATGCTAGCAAAAAAGTTGGAAATCAAAACAGCGGCTCTAATAACGACTATGAACTGGCCGATAGGTCACTACATAGGAAACGCCTTGGAAGTGGCCGAAGCCGTCTTCGCTCTTAATGGTCACATGCAAGATGACGTAAAGGAACTCGTCTTAACATTGGGTAAACAACAGAGTTCTTAAATTTAAACCTTAATTATCATTTAATTTATGAATACGTTGACAGGTGCCCACCTTTTGGTGATGACTGGAAAAGCAAAGAATCTGGACGATGGGTCGCAGCTGTTGTGGTCGCACTTGATCGACGGATCGGCTCTGAAAAAATTCAAAGATCTCATTTTCAGCCAAGGCGTGCAAGAAACAATGGCGGAACGACTAACAGCTAAGAATGCAGACGTGTGGACCGTGCTGCCTGCTGCAAAGTTCAAAAGTGAAATAATTCACACTGGCGAAACTGGTAATTAAAAAAATTAAATTGAATTGAATTACACAGGCGCAATTAGGACTTGTACCTAGTTATTAGTTTGGTCAAAATCCTCAGGCTACGTGCAGAACATCGATGCAAGGACGCTAGCCGAGGTTTGCTTGCAACTGGGTACGGGTCGCGTCAATCAGCAAGACAGCGTTAGCTACTCGGCTGGATTGCAACTAAAGGTCCACGTTGGAGAGAGCATTTTGAAAGGTGGGTCAGAAACATTACAATTCCAACGTTTTCGGCCAATCATTCCAATTTTGAGTGTTTTGACTGTTAGGTTCTACGTGGATCATTGTGCATCACGATCAAGATCTGCGTGAAAACACACTGCAACAAGCAAAGTCCGCTCTTTCGGTTGGACCTCAACGAGTTGCCGAAGAAAAAATAAAGCGTGTTTTAAAAGTAGTTCAATGATAACTTAAATTCTTTAATGGAAAACGTAAAAAAAATCGAATATTCTTTTTACATTGCATGGATTTTAACGTGAAAACAATACACTGCAATTGAATAAAGGGTGAGCTCAGTTTTTTCTTCGCTTTATCCAATCAAACGATATCTCTGTCATACTTACTTAGCTGGTCAGCACATCTAAGTAATAACAACTATTGTCGGGCTACTTACAAATGATTCGAACGAACCGCGATGAACCAATGAACCTTTTTATTGCAAAAAGTAAGTCTGATGAGCGTTGTTAAATTCCAAATGCACTTTGAGGCAGCGTTGATTTCGGGGCAACCGTTTGCAAGAGATCTTCCCTTCGATTATATCTCCTGAAACAAACGATAAATTAATTAAAAATTAATCAAGAATTCACCAAGAATAAAATCGCACATGACCCGACCTTTATTTACTGGCAAAGGTGTTAGCAAGTAGAACACCGTTTGCTTCCAGTGAGTTGGAGAAGAAAATGGCGACGTGCTCAAGGTGACCTAGCGAAAAAAAATTGTTGAAACTGCTCTAGAACGACTCGTTATAATAATAAAATTATTGAATATCTCACCATATTTGGAAGATCAAAATAAGCATCAAACCAGCCAACGAAACCAGTGAGTAGTCCTTGTAGGGTAACCTTGAGCTGGAATGCAGCCGTAAATTCTACGTCTTTGGCGGTGCAAACCATTAAATTCAAATCCTGGAAACAAAGATTCAAGTTAGAATTGGAACCATTGACTGCATGATTCCATAATTTAGCCAAGTTTAATTGTGAGTTTGAGCACGAGTCGTTCGTAAGTAAGACAAACAATAAACAAATACATTTGCTCAAAGTGCGAAGAATAAACAACGGCACCTGAACTAGACACGGTGCAGTGATGAGCTTATCACCGGTGACGACCTCGACATTGGCTTCTTGTACCACTTCTCGTTTCAAGCAGCTCATCTTGAAACCGTAGACGTTGTCCCAAAATGAAACGAGTTTAGAGTGAGCGTCTGCAATAAAAAAACCAAATAATATTAAGTGCAAACAACAAAAACAAATCGTAATATTGTGTTACCGGTTTTCAGAATGAAGACAACCCTTACCTGGGTCACAGATGCCCGCAATATTGATGGTGCTTCTGTTGGGCAATATGAGTCCGCCTTGCTTCAGGTGATTCTCTCGAGCGAATATCACAGTGTCAAGCATGCTCTCGAACAAGAGAAAATATCCCATCCATTCGGAGACGATGACGTCGACTTTCTCCTCCAGATGAACGTCTTCCATTCGACCTTTCAAAAGTGTCACACGATCCTCCACTTTGTTCTCCCTTGAGAAAGTTGGGATTTCAAGTTTTAAACTTTTCAACTAGACCTGAAGCATAAATGACTTTGGAGGCGCGTGTGCCATTTACCTGACAATGTCCATGGCTCTGTAAATGATCTCCGACTTGTCGACGCCAAACACTTGCAGAGCCCCGCTCTGAGCAGCAAACATGGCCAGGATCGCCGTGCCACAGCCCACGTCAAGAACAGTCTTGCCTTCGAAACTGCTTCGGTTGTTTAAAATCGCGTCCCTGTAGGCTGATGTGCGCACTTGATCCTTCAACAAAAAATTAGAATTCATATTCCATTCAGTGTTGCAAATGTGAAGAATGCCTTGAAAGTTGAAAGCTCACTTGAAGCATCTCGTGGTGAATGCCATAGTGCGCGTAACTGCTGAAGTAACCGTCCCCTTCGCCATGCAGGCTGTCGCCTGGATGCTTTGCGTCTCCTGCCACGAACATATCTCCATCGCTACTAAATCCTTCAAGAGCTACACTTCTATAAAGAACAAACAGCAACATAAAATTAAACACGAAGACCTGATTGTGATTGAAGCAAATCAATAAACACTTACTTCATTCGTGCAATCTGCTCGACCGCAAGAGCCAACTGTTGTTCCGTTTCTCGCAGGCGATTTTCAATCTTCTGAAGACGATCGTTCTCATGTAGGTTTTTGTCCACATGCTGCAGCGCTTCATTCTTAATTGCATTTTGACTGCTGCTCACGGAAGACTCTGCCTGCAGGTCCTCGATATCTAAAGTTACAAAACCAGTTAACAAACAACTCGAGCCTCGATTAAATTGGAAAAAAAGCTGAATTACCGAACATGAGAAGGGGGTCGTCTTCGATGACGGGCTTCAAGTAAGCATCATCGGCAATCAGGGGGCGAAGCAGAGCAGGATTCATTATCACATTGACATTCGATGGTTTCTTTACAGTTGGATTAATTAGAGTAAATTAAGCCAAAGTTCAATTTAATTTGGTTTTTATAACCTTCTATAATTACGTTTTAAATTTTTTTTTACCTCTTTTCTTATGTAATTAATGAGCTGTATGTACGAGAAGCAGTCCAGCGCCATTTCGGCGTTCAATTTTGCGATATCAAATTGATGACTAGTTGCACAGTGGGCGAACAGATCATCACAGGATCTAAAGAAAGAATTAAATGCTTATTTCTTTGATTACCTTAGGCCTACAAAAACGCGTCTAAAAGGTAATATTTCCTTTTTTATTGCGACCATCACTTGCTGTTGGTCTGTCTGCTCTTAATTTAATCACGTCAATATAGGAAAGAACATAATAAAGCTAACATCTACGACCTAAAGGTTTATTCGCTCGATAAATATATTTATCGTGCTTTCATATCGTACATTTCATTCACACTGTCACACACATTCCATTCTCTCTTAATTAAGTGCAGAATATGAACCAATTTGGGATCTGACTTCCGGTTCAGGAATTATGGCCCTTAATATGGGCCACCATAGACTTAACATGTGAGCCTTAGATCACCGTTAAGGCCTTATAGACTTATCCCAGTTGAAAAGGCAGAATTCAACGCTGAGTTCTGTCAAGTTTTGAAATTACGGCCATCGCCCCCACGATCTCACCCAATCCAGCTTTTTCAGGATCGAACCCTTTGCGGGCCATCTATTAAAGTTGGTGGGGCTTAAGGAAGTCTCGTGGGTTCGTCCCCCATGGCACTGGCGCCGGCGCCGTTTCTGGCGTCAGCGCCAAAAATGCATTTTTTTTAAAAAATTCCAAAAATCCTCATTCTTCTCTATGTATTAGAAGTCACGCCTTCTTCTTCCACACCAGGTTCGAACCCTCACACCTCTGAATTGGGTGGCACCGTTGGGGTGATGGCCATAACCACTGCGCCACGCCAACACTTGATACAGCTCGGTGTTGAATATGGTTATATAAAATGAGGTCGAAAACCCCATTATGAGTCTATAGGGCTAACAGGAGGAGTTGTCCTATTCAGCATGTTAAGTCTTAAGGGCCACCTGAAGTTGTCTAAAACTATCTAAGTGTATTGGGCAAACCGGAAGTGGTCCACGGACCGTGTTTTATTCAATTGGGTCAACAAAGCTGTTTCATCCCATGGACGGGTGCCCTAGTAGTAATATATTTAAGCATGCGTGCATGGTTGTGATGTTAGGAAATACAATCATATATACGTGAATTTGGTGTCGCAGAAGAGGCAGGCGACAACGACGTCTTCTGGCCCTTCACAGTCGCTCCAGCTGTCTCCGTCATCGTCAGAATCGGCGCTGTTCAGCTCGTCCATCGTCTGATTATCTAAAGTCATTAGTTCGCCATCGACATTAAGCTTACCTAGCCTAGGCTATCTAAAGTCTAAGGCCGGACTTGTCTCGAGTCAAGACAGCTTTAGCAACTTCCGGGAAATTCATGAGTAACTGAGTATAGAGGTAAGTGCAGATGTTAACTCTTGACTCGAGACAGGCCTGAGAATTGCACTAGTCGTGTCGGCATAATTATAAGGACAGTGTCACTATAACCAAAGACTTGAGCCTGTCTTAAGTCAAGTCAGCGGTCTTGTGCACGTGAGAATCCATTATATTCATCGCACGTGAAATTGAAGGTGCGATCTTGAGAATGCACGTGCTATCTATTCAATGGAATTCAATGGAGGTTCACACTAGCAGGCTAGCAGCCGCTGCCTTGAGTAAGACAAGCTCAAGTCTGCGGTTAGTGAAGCAGGCCTAAACTTCCCAATTTAAAGGGCATACCGCACACTCAAATGAATCCTGCAAACAACTTTCACGACTCGGTACGATTGAGGCACCATTTTCACAACTGTCCAAATTGATAAACTTTAAAATTACCTTGAAATCTTGAATGAATTTCGAGTTTTTGAAGAACACGTTTCAAAAGCACATGGAGGAGCCATGGACAGTGGGCGCTAGATGGCGCCACCATCCAGTACATTGTCATGTGCAGATGAGTAACAGGGGAGGGGAGCTCCAGTAGCTCAGTGAGTAGAGCAGGGCTTTCTGCTTTGCTCTGCTCGCTCACGGCTCCTCGGAGTCATGGGTTCGATCCC